>VXAL01018013.1:53256-71174 GCA_013399475.1 Chauna torquata | reverse complement strand
AGCATGGCTCCATCTTCATTGCATCCTCCCTTCAGGTATTTATGCATATTGATAAGATTCCCCCGAGCCTCCTCTTATCCAGGCTGAACAGTCCCAACTATCTCAGCCTCTCCTCATAGGAGAGTTGCTCCGGTTCATTGATCATCTTACTGGCCCTCCATTGGACTTTTTCCAGTACATCCATGACATTATAGTCTTCCAGAAAACTGTAATAGAGGAAAAGAGGAATGCAAGTATTGTGAAATGTCAGCAAATTGTGAATATAAAATATAGTAAACGCTGTGACAATTTTTCCATAATTCTTTTTGTTTAAAATGAGAAATTGTTTTTAAATAAATTCATAGTCTCTTAATGTTAGAAGTGACTATTAAAATAATGTCATCAAACCTCTTGCATAAAACAGATCAAAGACTTTTACATATGGTCTTTCCATCAAGCCCATAGTTCTGGTTTAGGTAAACTATCACTTAGGCAGACTTCATGCATATGAGCTTAATACAGAAATATGGAATGGCAAAGGAACAAACTTATCTTTAGCTTAATTGAGTTTTTCAACAGTCAGGTCCATCACATTATTTTGAATCTTTCCGACTCCAGCTTGCCTCCACCTGACCTTACTATGTGAACAAGATTTAAAACTATTACTTTCTGAAATTCATCATGTAGACTTTTAATGAGTAAAATCACATAACTTTTTATTTGATAAACTATCTAGAAAGACAATGGAACTCATTTCACCTCATTTCTGACAAAACAGCTAGATTTCTTCTGTGATCAAAGGAAATCATTAAATATGCTAAGAAGGTATTTTGTCCCACCCTAAAATCACTGTCAAAAGAAGGAACATTTTCACTAAACTTGTAATCTCTAGGCCAGATCTTTAACTTTTAAAAGAGTAAAGATTAGTGAGACAATTTAAAACTGTTGGACAATCTAAGATGTGTCAGAAACTTCTGCACCATTATTCAGATCATATTTGAACTCCTACAAAATAAGATTTTCTTGTTGATCAGGATCTTTAGAGTGCTGACATCAAAACTGAAGATCCTTGTAATGAGCTCATTATCATGCTTTATTTGTAAGAACACCACCTGTTTTTATTCTGTATATTTGTTATGCATCGAAAGATCAGTTTACAGGCTTAGCCATCATCTTATTTGGATCCTGTTTTCTTGTAATAGAATGATGATATTTCCAGCGTAAAGAAGGGTTTTATAAGTGACTTAATCCTTGGGGTTCACTAGTCAAAGAGGAAGAAGAAATGTTAACTTATAAATTAATCTCTTGCAACCATGGGAGAAGAGATCTCTAAAACAAACCCACATACACAAGTTGCTTACTCAATTCTGCTAAGCTTGTGAAATTTGTAATGGTTTCAGCCTAAGGTGATCACACTGCCATGTTCTTGACAGGACTGCTTTGGACATCTGGAAGGTATGTTGTCAGCCAGAAATAGAGAAAAAGTCTAGCATTAAGCCTACTGCTGCAAGCAAGGAGTTTCAGTTACAGAGTTAAGTCAGAGTGACAGAGTTAAGTCTGTGATGCCTCCATCACACATCCAAATATCACTCGCTGCCTTACAGAAAGACTTCTACACCTTCATCCAGCAGTCACCCTGTGCTGATATTCATTAGCTGTTTCTAGAATATTTGCTTTCCATTAGACAGTCCAAATCAAAGAGAAAAGGGGCTACTAATTCTTCAATGAAGTGCTTTCTTTCCATCCAGGTTATGAACTTCAACATTTATCTTTATGACTGAACTCCTGGTTCTAGATTTCAATGTTATAATGTCATATGCTTTTAAGAGAAGGTAATCAGATATTTTAATAACAGAGAAGTTTGAAAGTACACAGTTAAAAAGGGAGATAGATAGTGAATGAATTCCAGATCTGTGAAAGAACTTAAAGAACTTAGCTTTAATCACATAGAAGGTTGTGAAACTATGAATATGTTTTATTGGCTTGGATATCAGGTACCTGTCACACATATAAATAAACCTAAGCACTTGAATAAGGACTTGGTGTGTCAGGATCTAAATATTTTGTAAATGGCAGAATTTTGTCCCAAAAACTCAAAATAGCACGTGTTTATAATTTAACTGGAATTCAAACTTGCATTCTTAATTCAACATACAAACTACCTCTGGAGCAAGAGCTCTATTCCCCTCTGGGCTAATGCAACTTAGTATCTCCTAGGCCAATGATCACATAGCTTAATGACTGATATAACAGTGAGAAGTTCACAATCTGTGCCTTTAGCAAAACATATACATATAGATATATATACATATTATATATGAGATTATATCAATATATATCACTGGAATTCATTTTCTAGCACAAGTATTTCTTACAGCAAAATTTCTGTTGCTGAATGTATTCTATTACTTCTTATCCATCCTTTTTGCTTCACTGTTCTCTTAATAAATGGAATATATTTTGTTCTAAAGTGAATAATGTTCTAAAGTGAATGAATGTCGTAAAGATGAGACATTCTTCATCCTGGAAGAGGTGTGTGGATTTCAAGAGATGTCTATGGTATAAAAGTAATGGTTTTAAAATTCTGGGTGTTCTCTACAGGTGGTAAGAGAGGAAATGTGCAACATTAAAATTACTTTCCCCAGGACAAGTGGGATTCATAAAAGTATCCATCAGATGGCTCTCCAGAGAATGGCTTCTGATTGCAGTGATGTTTAACTTGGATGGTCTGCTGTAAAGCACACCTATAGAGAAGAGAATCCACCATATTTCCTTGAAAGCAAGGCACCACCAAAGACATAATCCCTTAGAATGCTATAATGTACAGTTACACACTGTGAATTGTATTAAAAAGCCATAGAAAAACTTTTCAAGTTTAGTAAATACAAATTTAACAATTTATGGAGGATTAGGAGCCCATATCTTAAGTTCTTTCCAAGTAGATCTAAATAAAATTAATCCTTCAGTTAGGTATTTGTAGGTCATCATTAAGATGTATTCATTCAGGAGGGTACTATTCAAGCACAAGCATTTTGACATTTGTCTGTCGAAAATTCTATTCAGAAAACATACAAAAATACCTACAAGGACTTTTACATACATATTTTCATACATATGGGAAAACCTGATTGGCATTCTTTTAAAATAAATGCTTAAAGTAGTCTGTAGGTATGAACATTCATGTCTCTTACTTTACACTCTCACTACATTTTTCTTTCATAATTTATCCCTTTCTTTTTTCATTTCTCCCATCATTTCTTCAAATGTAAAATAATATATATTTGCTTAACCCTGTGCTTCTCTTTTCCTTTATGTCAAGTATGCATGTATTTTTCTTCACTTACTATTTTCCTTTCAGTATAAAGAGCAAATAAAAACTATCAAAATGTTTGTTTCTCAAAACAAAATAGTTAGGCTTTTTCCACACCAAAGTTCTGTCAGAAAGTTTTGCTGAAACCGACACATTCTTGTAGATGTTAAAATTTCAGCTAAATTGCAGTTTTGACAGCCCCAAAGAAAATATCCATTGTCTCGTATTTCTCAACATCTTGCATTTGTGTCCCTGTATACAGAAGACAGCACTGGAAATGGAGATCAAATCGTATGATTAACTCTCCTCAGGGGCGTCCCTCTCACTGCCAAATTTGCTTTTCTCTTTATTATTATTTTTTCTCTCTCTGATCTCAAAAATCTTTCATTCTAGCTTACACTGTGCCCAACTTCAGCAGAGTGGGCAAGCAAGCTACTTTGTGCTGTTTATGGTGCTTTGCTCCAGCATAGGAGTTTTGCATCCTGTAAAACCAAACCAAACCAAACAAAAGAAAACATCAACAACAAACCAACAGAACAACCTGTATTGATATAATATATCATTACATTATGTGGCAACAAGTCATCTCCATTGACATAACAGAGTGGCCTCCTCTGTGTAGATCTGTATTAGTAAACTGAGTCACAGACATTTGGGATATAGAAAAGATAATCATCTGTACATTTTATGTGTTAGTTCTGTGCCTGGAATTGTTTTTGCTCACACCAGTTCTTCCTCTCCCAAGCTATTCCCAGGATGGTTGGCTGCTTCACTTGTGAAAGGGTGTGGCTATTCCACCTATGCATCCCACCTCCTGTTTTGGAAGCGAAAAGATTTGAATAGTTTGGCATGTCCAATCAGATTATGTCAGTTCATCTCTGGCACTGTTTAGTTATTATTAACTTCTGATTCAACCTCCTAGGACACCGCACACTTTTTCTTTGGTATTTCAGAGATTTAATTAGATATCTTAGTTCATCTGCTCTGATGTTTGTAATTAATTATTTTCAAACCTACTCAGAGCCATTCACAGAAACTGCACCAAGGGAATTCTTACAAAGAGGCAGTGGCGTAAGTAACAGGTTAGCTGAACACATTCACCACCACAAAAGAAAAAAAAAAGAGAAAGGAAAAGTAGCCCAGAGGAAATGTTGGTCTGTTAGAAGAAATGAGTTTTGGGAACCAGAAGTATATGTATACCCAGCTGTATACCCAGTTTTTAGTTTTTGTTTATTTCTTCAGAGACATTTGCACTTCCAGAGCCCAAGCTTGGAGTAACTGTTTTTGTAGACTACTGGATTCAGTAGAGGTAGTATAAAATACAAGTGCTAAATCAGTCCTATTTCTGCAACCTTGACTTCTTCCCTTAGGGGAGGAAAAAAAAAATCAGCTTAAAAAATTACAGTGAGCAGTTGCACATTTTCTCAGCCTTTGTTTTTTTCAGAATATGACTGAGTTATATATAAATCTACAGCAAACATCATTCTGGAACTATGTAATAAAATTTGAAAAGTCAAAATACAGACAAGCATCATGTTTCGTCTGTAATGGAAAAGAATACTTCATCAGCAACCTTTAAAGTAACAAACTGACAATATTTCACAGAATAACTTTAAAGATGCCTTTCTAAAGTGTACTCATCACTCTAAGCTAGATTCTAGTTAGAACCCGTACGATCCCATGCAAAATAGATCTGCATCCCCCAAAGCGAGGAAAATCTAACTCTTAGATTTCATTTGGTCTATCTTTATACATTTGTACTAAGAGTTTCACCTCATATATTAAACTTATTGTAAGCTGTACTGTTTGTTCTGTTTTGCTTTGTTTCGTGTTGTTTTAAGCACATTCTGGCTGCCCAAAGCTTTTAGCTTTATATGTTTATGCATTAACCTTCAAATAAATAAGTACCACAATGGGAATGCACTCAGTCCTGCAATAATGTCATTTTGTCTGATTTAAATATTTTATAAACATTTTATTTTTCCTCTTCCTTTCTCTTGTCTTGGAAATATTTACTATCATGCCATTTATTATCAGATATTACAAACAGTGTTTAGCAAATAAAGCTGTTAACAGCTGACATACGCAAATACGTATGTAAGTCTTCGTGGAACCAGGTCCCTAATTCTCACACAAATATCAACTTTCTTACGGTCATTAGCACCAAGGAAATATGGTCATTTTTGGACACAAAACTGCTATTTATTGCAATGTTTAAAAAGTAACCTGAACATCTAAATTGATTTCCTTAATATGAAACAAATGAAGTAAATATCATTTCATATTTCTCTTCTGTCAGAGAAAAAATAGTTTTCAGTACAGATGTTTTGTTTCCACTCCTGCCAGCAATATATGCAGAATCTCAGCTATCCTCCACATGGTATAAGAAATACACTAAGTCCAGTCCTCCACTCTAGAATGGGTATGTTCCAAAGAAAAAGTGTTGGAGAATTCATACCATCTTTATATATTCTGTGTTAGTTATCTAAAGCTATTTAATGAAGAGAAATAAGCACTTATTTTCTTATGATGGGTTGAATTGCATCTACAGGCACCTAATTCTGTATGTTTTTTATAAAATTGTCCTCAATAGCTACCTCCAGTATACGTGTCTATACAACAGATGGTAAATGCTAAGTGAAGTGAATTCCACTTGGGACATAGGACAGAAATTTATGTCCAAAGTAAAAATATGAACTTCTACAACAAGTATTAATCCATATAAAATTTAATCTTTCTACAGGTATTACAATATGAAGTAGACATACGGTTATCCAACCTTGAAATCACTGTTGCTGATTAACCTCTACAATCTTAGTATATAAATACCGGTCTGGAATGGGCCTCAAAAAGCATGTAGTGTGTTCCACTATTATATTCATTATTCTGTAATTTTACTTTTGTGTATCATATAATAAGGAAGAGGTAAAGGACAACTTCTGAATTTAGCTATATCTTTAGAAGCCAAGCTTCTAATCTAGTTGGGACAGGGACAAACCTTATCGATGGAGGCTACCATGCAAACACTGCTTGTTACTGATTATACCCTCTTCTTCCTCTCTGTCTTTCCCTTCAGTCAATAACAAATATGTCTAGGAAACATGCCTGGGATTCAGTAAGGAATTATTTCTGTTAAAAACATCTTATAAATTAAGTTTATTATTGTTATATTACAGTGAAGGAGACATGGAGAAGGCTGAGGTACGCAACAAGTTCTTTGCCTCAGTCTTCACTGGCAGTCAGGCTTCCCATGTCTGTCAAGTCCCAGAACCTCTAGGTGGTGGCTGGGGGAGCAAAGTCCCTCCCACTGTGAGCAAAGAGCAGGTTCTAGACCACCTGATGAAACTGAGCACCTACAAGTCTATGGAGCCTGATGACATGCATCTCAGAGTCCTGAGGGAACTGGCTGATGCAGTTGTCAAGCCACTCTCCATCATATTTGAAAAGTATTGGCAGTCAGGTAAAGTCCCTGGTGACTGGAAAAAGGGAAACATCACTTCCATTTTTAAAAAAGGTTAAAAGGAAGACTTGGGGATCTACAGACCGGTGAGCGTCACCTCTATGCCTGGGAAAACCATAGAACAGATCCTCCTGGAAGCAATGTTAAGGCATATGCAGGACAAATAAGTGATCCGAGACATACAGCATGGCTTCACCAAGGGCAAATTATGCCTGATCAATCTGGTGGCCTTCTATGATGGAGTGACTACATCAGTTGACAAGGGAAGACCAATCAATGTCATCCAGCTGGACTTCTGTAAGGCCTTTGACATGGTCCCACATGACATCCTGATCTCCAAAGTGGAGAGAGATGGATATGAAGGGTGGACTATCTGGTGGATTACGAATTGGCTGGATGGCCGTACCCAGAGAGTTGTGGTCAATGGCTCTGTCTCCAGGTGGAAGCTGGTGATGAGTGGTGTCCCTGAGGGGTCTGTATTGGGACCAATACTGTTTAATATCTTTATCAATGACATAGACAGTGGGATTGAGCACACTCTCAGCAAGTTTGCAGGTGACACAAAGCTGAGTGGTGCAGTTGATATAACAGAAGGAAGGGATGGCATCCAAAGGGATCTGGACAAGCTAGAGAAGTGAGCCCATGAGAATCTAATGATGTTCAACAAGTCCAAGTGCAAGGCGCTGCACCAGGGTCGGGGAATCCCAGATATGAGTACAGACTGGGAGAAAAACTCACTGAGAGCAGCCCTGCTGAGAAGGACGTGGGGGTTCTGGTGGACAAAAAGCTTGACATGAGCCACCAGTGTGCGCTTGCAGCTCAGAAGACTGACTGCATCCTGGGCTGCATCAACAGAGGCATGGCCAGCAGGTCAAGGGAGGTAATTGTCTCCCTCTGCTCTGGCCTCGTGAGGCCCCACTTGGAGTCCTGCATCCAGGTCTGGGGCCCCCAGCACAAGAATGATGTGGACCTGTTACAGTGGGTCCAGAGGAGAGCCACAAAGATGATCAGAGGGCTGGAGCACCTCTCCTATGAAGAAAGGCTGAGAGAGCTGGGGATGTTCAGCCTGAAGAAGAGAAGGCTCCAAGGAGACCTCATTGCAGCCTTTCAGTACTTAAAGGGGGCCTATAAAAAAGATGGAGAGGGACTTTTTACTCAGGCAGATAGTGATAGGACAAGGGGGAGTGGTTTTAAACTAAAAGAGGGGAGAGTTAGATTAGATGTTAGGAGGAAGTTCTTTACTCAAAGGGTGGTGAGGCACTGGAACAGGTTGCCCAGAGAAGTTGTGGATGCCCCATCCCTGGAGGTGTTCAAGACCAGGTTGGATGGGGCCCTGGGCAACCTGATCTAGCGAGTGGCATCCCTGCCCATGGCGGGGTGGGTGGAACTCGATGATCTTTGAGGTCCCTTCCAACCCAAGCCACTGTATGATTCTATGAACAGATGTGCTTATTTCTGTGTTGCAAGTTTAGGTAGACTATCCTTCTTTTGAGACCTTACCTGCCTGAATCTCATCTTTTTTACAACAGTTTTTGTATTTAATAGATGTGTGAGTGGTAAGGCCTATATTTTTAATTGGGAATATCTAAGCAGAAACAGGTATTTAGTATTGTTAAGTGCAAAACCCATAGTAGCTTCTGTATTGAATTTTAATCTGGCCAAATTAATTGCATAAGTATATGAGAGGTATATGAAAAGTCAGTCTTTTCCATACGTAAAGCCTACCCAGTTTTCCTATTTTGTTTACATATGGTTAAGATCTATATGAGCCAAAAAAAAAAGAAGTCCTGTTACACTGATGTAACAGGATTCCCAGATTGGAACAGAATTTCTACCCCAAAATTAGATAAATAAATCACTTTTGGCTTACAAATTACATCAGTTAGAAACTCATCTGTTGAAAATGGCAACCTTCATTTGTTGCTAGCAAAGTTTTCACCATTGTGCTTAATTTTATGATGAATATTGTTTCAGACATGAACTCTCCATAACTCTTCAAATACTGTCGTATTATCCTCCTTCAAGTTAATTGTCCAATTTCTAGTTTTCATTTATATTATTAAGAGAACTATTTCTTTAAATGTATATGCCTTAGGTCAGCTTTAATTTAAGGTCCGGTGTGGGAAAGTAGCTCAAATATATAATAAATTCTGAAATTAGATTGAGGAATCTGAGTCGTGACAGCTAAAGAACACCCTTTTTCATATCAATATTTTTCTTTGTTGCAAACAAAAATAAAATATTTATGGGCTGAAAAAAAGACAAAAAGAAAAAATACAATGGTCATCATGGGCATTACTTGCTGGTACTTTTGTGGAAGACATCAAAAAAAAAGAGGGAATGTTAATTTACAGATACTTCCCTAGAGCTTCTTTTCACAATTAAGGTTATGAGAATTTCACAAGGAAAATAAAGAGAATTTAGGTTATTACTATACAGAGAGTCCTACTTTATGCTTTGTTATTTGAATATTCTCTTGACCTTATGCTCAATAATATCTGAATAATTTCAATTTATTTGACCTTGCACCTCTCTTGATTTTAGTCTTATTTTCAATTGGTGACTCACTTGGTTTATGTTGTTCCCATTAAAATTTAACATCAGGAAGTGACAATGTTGTTATTATGGTATTTCATTTACATAAAGAAGTTTTCTACTAGCTTTAGTTTATGCTATCCTAAAATAGCTACAGCTTAAATAATAGTCGATGATAAATATAACTTCTTTAGCTTACATATGTGTTGCAACTGCTTACGTATCATTCTTGTGAATCATATCTTTTACTTATACCTACCATATCTATTACTTATACCTTGTATATTCAAGGGAGGTTTAAGCCTGCTTATGCAAAGCTTTCATCAATAGAGACCACCTGGTACGTTGGTTCACATCTTTCAATAGAAAGAGTATAGTCTTGTCCTAACTGGAATCAAAACATGTTGCTGCTGCATCAGGACTTCTTCCCTTCAGACTCCTTCACAAGACCACTTATAATTTTTTTGTTGTTTTTGTTTTATTTTGTTTTGTTTTGCTTTGTCTTCAGGCCCCTTATCTTCTTCTCGTTTTGCTTTGATTTGTTTTGTTTCTGCTTTCAACCTTAAATTTATATTTGAAATTTTAATATCAGGGACCATTTTTTTTTCCTGCTTATACAGCACACACCTGGTCCCTTCTCATGATTAGAGATTTCAGGCACTTAGAGATGATATCTATTTTTAGCTGCCAGCAGAGCAGTTTCTATGTTAAATGTAATTTTTAGACATTGCATAACAAGAACACTTCTCAGTTACACTTTGTTCTTCTAGCCTGTTATTAATGATCAATTATTCGCTTGCTATAGGATACAAATGGTAGAACATTCACACATCAGATAAAAATTAAATCTATTCAAAAGCATCTAATACTTAGAGAACTTTGTCTTTACAGTAACACATAACTTAGGTCACAAATAACACCTTAGTGAGGATATAAAATTACAAATTTTTTTCTTTTTTTTTTTTCCTTTTGTACATTTACTAAATTGTGTCAAGTACATATTCACCTATGAAGTTTTTGACAAAACTTGAGTCTGACTTCTGCAGTCCTGAAAAAGAACAGATTCTTGAGTCTAAAGTAATTGTTCATAGATCCATCATGATAAGGTATGACCTTGTCCGCTCGGAGAATAGATAACTTTTCTTTCTGTAAATGATATTTCTTCACGCAAAAATAATCAGTATTGAATGCTCCATTTATAGAAGCTATTCTGTTTTATCCTCAGCTGACACTAGTACTGTCATTGGATTTGTATTTTTTTTGTCCAGAAATGTAACTAGAACGGACAGTCTTGGTTAAAATTTATATTCTGAATTTTTCAGACATTTTGCCATTGGATTTCCTGTGATATGCAACAAAGCTAAAATGGGATACATTTATCTCCTTTTAATTTAATTTTTCCTACCTATCTCTCAGTCTTCATTGATATGACATTCTGTAAATGAAAAAGTCTGTGATTGTTATCATGAGCTCCAGTTTAATTCACATAGAAGTTCAAACCCTTCATGTTTCTTTGGTCACTTCCTGCCCCATTCAGTTTTTTTTGTTTCTGTCATAAGAGTATCCAGAACTGGATTTTAACCATCAGAAAAATGATCATGGATAAGCAAGAGAAATGTCCTTCACATACCACTAAGTTAGCCTAGATGATCTTTGAAGGTCCCTTCCAAATGAACTATTGTATTTTATATTGAAGTTGAGACAAAAATGCAAAACATAGAATTTCTTTATATTTTATTCCTGTCGAAATTTCTAGATATTCCTTTAAATCGCACTGTCTCCATTAGTGCTCTTCATCCTTCTGTCTCCATATGTCCATATCTTGTTCTGTTCAAATGCAACAGCATCTCACACATTCAGAATGAACTTCATCTTTTCCTTCTATTGGTTAAAGTTAACTGGCTGCTTAGTAACTGTAAATTATGAATGAAGAGGAACTTTGTCTGATTATGAATACTTATTAAAAAAAGTGCTAGTTTCCCTACTACATACATGTTTCATAAGTCTTTCTTGAAAATAAGTAATGGTTCTAATTTAACAGTGTATTATTATTGTAAAAGCAAAATAAAAGTAAGATGAAGATAAAAAAATATATTTTGAAGTAATTATAATAACAGCTTACTGGTGACATAGATTTCAGTTACATAAGCAAAACAGTTTCTTGCTAGGCAAAAAACTACCCACAGAGCTCTAACTCATGAAAAAATTGCAGAATACACACAGGGATTTTCAAATGCCTTATTGAAATGGAACTTTCTAACCACTTATATGCCAGACATGTCAGAGTGCACATAGTGAAAAAAAGAGAGAAATAATACACCTGGGCAAGATCCTCTCATGCTTTTCACCTTGTTACAATCATCTGCTTCATTGCAAAGAGCATGTAAACTGCCGCCAATATGAATGGCAAAACCATTCCGGCTCATGCATGCCCATACACATTGAAAATACTGCATAAAAGAGCAAGGTACTGGAAAATTTAATTTCCAGACATTTGGTGTTGATAGATTACATCCAGCAGAAAGAAAACCATTTCAGTGGAATTTAAGTATTGTACTCATGAGTTGGGCCTGTTCTGAATTAATAAATGTGAGTTCACACCATAGCATTGCAGAAAGTTCTCTTAGTTTGCTATAGAAGTCTGAGTGTCAATAAACAATCATCCCTCTTCATGGTTATGTGGTTCTTCATGGCAAAATGTTGTGTATACAGCCACTAGTTTACAACACTTTTACATAGGTCACAATAGCACTGGGTTCAGTCTGATGTTGAACTTGAAATCATAGCTATTTATTGAACTATCCCCAATCAGATTTTACTATTATTACGAATCTGATCACTAATGTGAATGAAAAGAAACTCTGCTTCAGTGATATTTTGCACTGAGTTTATTTGTGCAGATACCAGTGGTTGCAGTCACTGATGAGCTCCTCTGCATCAGTTCCTTAAACTAAAAGGGAAGGGAATTTACTCTTCCAAAACATGTACATTCTCATTATGCACAAATAATTTCAACATTAGCAAGTGCAAGGGATGAATGTGCAAAGATGAATACTAAAAATTGAATCCTATTAGTTATCAGTTCTTATCAACATCAGACTAGAGCTTGTTACATGGTCACTATCAGAAGATATTTTATTACATGCTATGAGTAATATATCCTTTTATTTTCCTAAAAATATAATCTGTATGAAAGTGGTATTTAATAGCAGAGATTATAATGTTAGTACTTTTTTGTCCTTTAGTATTGACTATTTAGGATTTCTTATCATTTAAATGCTACCCTCTTGACTTCTGGACATCCTTTAGGAAAAAAAATGTTTTTTTTGTCATCTGTCATATAAACAAAAGATATCCTAAAGGCACAAAAGGAGAAATAAACATTATAAGTCTTAGTACCTTTACAAATATTTTTACCCTGCTGTTTTCCAAGTTAAAATGATAACACCAAAATAAGTTATTTATGTTCTTCTATTGAAATTTCAATTTAGTGCATTAGAAATATATCAGATTCTTTAGCAGATTAAATGAAACAATATATTTTCCAAGAAGAATCAAGAGTATCTATGGAGATCTTTTCTTAACAAGACAGAGATTTTTTTTTTTCTATAGTTCTAATTGTTCTATTAAAATTCTACATAAGATTAAATATTTTCCAACATTTATTTAAATTGGCAGCCCCTACCAGGCCAATGTAGCAAGAAAGTACAGATCTTTCAATATACAAACTGCTTGTTTTTTTTTTCCCCCTTCTTATACACTTAGAAAATTCTGGTGCACATAGCTGAGGTTTTATACAGCCACAGATGAGATTCCAGTTCCTGGAGAAGAATCTATGCCATCTACTAATACTGCCTGATGTAATATATAACAGAGTGAATATACAGCCATCACACTGCACAAGCATCCTTCCTGTTACCTTCATAATGTGATTACAATAAGGTAAAATTGGCATGTTCCTCCACACTGTAATTTTCATTACCCAGAGCAGGTACTTCCTACGTGAAACAGAGAAAACTTGTAGTTTAGTGTCCTTTCCATATGCTTTAATCAATCTGAATTGCAATTACTAGTCTGAATTTCAAACTGCTTAGCATAGACTAGTAGCATAGACCAGAATAGTCTTTCAATGGAGCACTTAATGACTGTTGAGTATCTGATACACCTTAAATATTGTCGCTCACCAGCTCTGAATGTAGGGCTAAATAATGGACATTTAACACATTTACAGAAATTGGCTCAATGACATGATTCCCATAGGTAAATGAAGGCTTCAGAATATGGCTTGTACTAAACAGGGTAAGGAAGATCATTTTCTTCTCAGCACTGTTGAGAGAACAGCATTAAGGTAGCATTTCCAGGGTCCTAGGATTTTAAACCAGGCTCCTGGGTCTAAGGAAGAAGATTTATAATTATGACACGTAAGGGACTCGAAGAGCTTGTGAATCCAGCACCAACATAGACGTTGTGTTGCAGAATAAAGCCTGGATAGACTTTTGTTCTCCTCCTCCTCTTTAATCAGGTCTCTGTTTTTCTCTAATACAAAGTAAATAAAGGAAGCACTTGCATTTTATTCTGTGCCTTCCAGGTAAGCCACATGTGATATAAAAGTGGCAAAGGGACACTAAGAATTATTTCCTTCTAACAAGGAACTTACTGGCCTAAGAAATTTACTGGAACAGGGTAAACAATGTTATCCTCAAAGTTCCAATCTCTTTCTCTATGTCATGGCAGCACTAATTCCATTGCCTTCAGTCTCCTTGTCTTCTAACCTAACAGATTTTTAAAGGAATAAGGCAAAAATATGGCTATGCTGAGACATAACACAGATTTGCATGAATTAGCTGTAAACATGTTTCATAGTGAGAAGGACATAAAAAGAAGTTATCCTGTGAAGTCCTTCACTGCTGTGGCTAGACTGTTTTCTGTGCCTAAACTAGCTCATTTAGACAGCCTAAGTCCGATGAAAGGGATATTTTTCTGAATGGTTACTAAGTCAGATGGCATTCACAAATGAAGTGGAGCCAAAGGCCACTGAAGAGCCAATTACCCAATCATATGGAAGCCAGAAGCCAGAAAGAAATTAGAAGTTGCTAGCACAATCGACAACTAACAGAAAAACCCAGTATTCTTTTCCGTGCTTGGGGACACTGACACTTGAAAAGACCAGTGATGCTGAACTCATGGTACGAAGCAAATTTGATCTGTGAAATCTCTCTCTTAACAGTGCCGAAATAAATAAAATGTGTAATGGGGAAATTATATAGGTTACTGCTAATTGCCAGCCAGGTAATATAGAAAACAGAAAATATCCATTTCACACAGAATCGAGGAGGAAGGCTGCCGTATATTAATGGCTATTTAAGACAAATGATATTTTAATGTTGTGTTGAGAGTGAATTTCATTAAAAGGTAATTAAAAAAAAAAAAGTTATGATAAAGAAGTATACTTAATCTTGAACAATATTCAAATACTTCTACTGAATGGGCATAAGGAAATTTAGATTCTTGCAGTCATAAAGATGTCTATGGCCTATAGATACTCTATGAATGAGATGAATTACTCTTCTTTCAACTAAGTACAACATGTAGGAAAAGCACAGTCACTTGTTGAAANTTTTTGTAATGCAAGGCTGGACTGTGCTCCTAGAATGTTTCTATGAAGCAGCTTCTTAACACATAAGATAATGGTAAAAAAGAAATTAGTTACATTCTGAAAGCTGTCCCAGCTAAGCAATCTACATAATGTTTGAGTGTTTTAACAGTAATCAAAAAAATAAAGAAATCTAATGGTAAGTAAATGATTGTGCTGACTACAGAAAACTTCAGCCAATTGAAAGCAGCTACCTATTCCCGCACTCAGCAGGTCAACCCATTAAAGTGTCAGGAGTAAAATGTTTCAGTAGTTTGGTTCTGGCATTTGGATGTCGCCAGATTAAAATAACACCTGCAGATGAGAAAGAACTCCTTTTGTGACACCCACAGGGGTTTCAGTTCCATGGAATACCTTTGTGACTCATGAGTGCCCCAGGGATGTTTCAGTAGGTAGTGAATGATCTTTTCCAAACTTTTGAGATGTGAAGATAACTTCACAACTTAGATGACTTCATTTGTTTCTATGAAACCTGGAAAGAACATCTGTTAGGAGTGAAAAGGAATTTTAAAGTGAGGAAAATGTGTTGTTTTGTAAGAAAGGTACTTCATCTTTTTCAGATACACTGGTGATGAAGATGGGTTTTTCAAATGTCAGAAAGATGGAATTATGAGAGCCATGTGAATGGCAATGTGATTTGCAACCTTCAGAGAAAATCTGAAAATTTACATTGCAGGCAAAAAAAATGATTATATTTCCTGAATGATTCTGTCCAGTCTGAGGACCATCTAAACTTTCTGGAATCATTGAAGAAAGCATCTCTAAGCCATACTATGTCAGGTATATCTGCTAGTCTAAGCTGGTCACCCTAGGTTATTCCTTTTATCAAGCAAGTGATAGATAAATTGACAAGAGCTTGCAACAGGACTGTAAGCTGTTGTTTAGAACGATACATGACTACCTGGAAGGAAGGTTTTTCCTCTCTCCTAATTTCAGATATCTGTAGGTATTTCTGGACATATAAATGTTCACTTTCTAGAATGTAACTTTGGTCTCATGGCTTTCAACAGTGTTGCTTCTCTCTCTGTTTTCTCTACAGAGGGAGATTGAATTACTCAACTTGGTGTCTAACTTTTTGATGGTTAAATTTTGATGAGATGAATCTCACACTTGTATTTCTTATTGTACATATGTATTAGGTATGGATTCCAGGCTATACTGAGACCATACTGAGATATTATAACTCCTTATGAAGTGATATTATCTGGGGTGATGTTGATATGGATTTTCTATTTTGCTGAATATCCCATTCTTCATTAGCTTGGCAGCCTGTTAAGCAAAACGAGGTTGTTACAGTTCTTATTCAGAAGAGTGATCACATACTCAAATGATGTTTGTGAAACAGGAAGCAGGAACATTATAAGGACTTGGATTACTTGTAGCATTTCTAAAGTCTAAAGAAGTTTGATACTGAAATATATCAGAAATGATGAACTCCATAAATAAGTGTCCATTGCTCTACCTACCACCCCACTCCACAGAGCAAATACCTTGCTGATGGGGATAGTGTGCTCAGCCACGATATCAAAGAGATGCAGGCAGCATCTTCCAGACTAGCCATGGAACATGAGGAGAGGCCAGCTGAGACCCATCTGGAGACAGATTGCTTGCATTTGAATGAATTGCAGAACACAACTATTTCTAAAGCTCATTTGTGTGTTTCCAAAACCTACCTATGTGTTTCTAAAGCTTACTCAAGTGTTAATGAATCTGTGAGTGAATTTTGCAGTTCTACATTCTGCTAAACCCTGGTAATTCACAAACAGACTGATATCATGAACTCCAAAGGCAAAATTCTAGTTGGAAATCAGTATTTGTTGACAGTGCTCCTGAAAAAGCTGGAATATGATGTAATATTTCCCTCATCTTCATAGAAAGAAAGTATGTCTGTGTACTGGTTTTGTATCAGTATCAGGTATCTACAAAAGACTGTGATGTTTTGCCATACAGTTATGCAGAATGTCACAAGAACAGGAAATAATTATCTAGGCAAAACAGGTTCCCTTCTCATATAGATTTGGTATAACTCTCAGTAGAGAACAGTGAAGCAGTACAACTTTTTTAGTGCATATTCAGCTTTAGATTGTAAAGATCATGGCCTTTTTTTGGGGAAAGGTTAGGTATGAATTGCTGCAATATATTATCATACCGAGAAACAGCAAATGTTCCAATGAATATTTAGGTGGTGGTATTTCAATAGCTTTGAATACTTTTTTTTTTTCTTCTCTTTTAACCCATGATTGATCAAATGCAAGTCCTAGAAAAATGCAGCTGGACTTGTCAATGCATTCTTCTTAATTCTGATCCAGAAGCTTTTGTCACATTCAGAATTTGTTATAAAAAATTGCTTGCTCCTTAAAATATCATTCTTCTCACTCCCCTCCAGGCCTTCCAGTAGTTAACTTGCTTCACTTAAAAGATTTCTGGGGCATTTGTAACACCAAGTGGGAGGTCACAAGAGGAGCATACTTCCAAACGACATTTGTAAAAAAATGCCAGCCTGGTGCTCTGAGAGCACAGCAGGACATAAGTAAATCCCCTGAAATCGCTATTATATCTCAGAAGGATAACCACACTTAGAAACTTAGTTTCTCTGGTTTTGATATTGGGTATTATTAGACTTTCCTGTTCTTATTGCTGTATATGTAAATGCTAGAAAGCTAGAAACACAGAGGGACCATAGGAACCAATAGAAATCAGTGCAGCTTACATTTTGTCAGTGTACCCTGCTACACCATTAATTCCAGTCCTATCCAGTTTTCTTATCTGGTCTCCTGTGCATTTTTAGAGATATAATTTCCATAGTTCTCTCACAAAACAATCTTTTTGTTTTTTGTTTTTTTTTTTTCCTAATCTTTACATTTCTCTAAATCCTCAATTTAGACAGCTACATTTCTACCAGTTATGTTTCTCACAAATATGGACGATCTTCAGAAACTCTATGCATACCCATCTGTGCAAACAAGTAATTTTTTTTCCTT
>VXAL01018013.1:34068-46141 GCA_013399475.1 Chauna torquata | reverse complement strand
TTTATTTATTTCCTGAGAAATTAGAAAAAATAAAAAAAAAATTTTGAATCACTTCAGTCACTTGGCTGTTGCCCCGTAATTGTATAATTACCAACAAATTTTCTCCTGGCCAGTGCCAGAAATAGGATACTGTGACAGATGGACCTTTGATCCAACGGCATACTCCTTTTTTAATTTTCTTGTAGTAGCCTCTCACTTTAAGGTGACAGCCACCCTCTTCAGTGTATCAGGCACACTGATACTGCTCAACTGACCTGTAATGGTTACTAAAGAGGTGGTGATATACATCAAATCTACACTACAGGCCAACTAGTGTTCAAAATTTCCATGAAGAATTTTAAGCAAAATCAAATGATTGATGGTAGCAAACAATGAGGAAAAAAGCCCATACTTTCACAGAAACAGTTGCTCAGGCTTTATCAAAATGTGATTGTATCCTCTAGAGCTTAGATAAAGTTTTATGTCCACTCATGTTAAGCATTTCTTGGGGGGGGGAATAAAAAGAAAGAAATTTGTTGGATGATTATCATTAGTTTACAGAAATATTAACATTAGTTTATGGTTTTTATTGTTGTGACACAACAAAGAAATTCTTTCAAGCGAGCAACAGATTCAGTTGAGTGCTATCTTGTTTCTGCATACTTTTGTAAAACTGTTAGTAAAGTCAAACCATAGTAGAATTTCTGCGTTACATGATGTATCTCACTTGATGTGTCGAACAATAACAAAAGTACAAGTTTTAAAAGTATCACCAGAGGCACCAAGCAAGGAAGTTAAGGAGGTGAGAGAAAGGGGTGCAGAAGAGAAATGTCTTCAATTTCATGTTATTAGGCATAAAGGAATTAACAGAACTGTTTATTCTTATTAGCAATGGCAATTCTAGTGATTTTTAGCTGGTGGGGATTTCAACAGAAAATTTTGGAGTAGATTTTTCTCTCTGTGCCTTTGTGTGTGTGTGTGATACGTACACAAATAACAGAGTGGAGGTCTGGGAGAACAATATTATACAAAGCAAGAAATGAAATGTTATTCATTATTAAAGTAATACTAACAAGACAAGAATATTTAGCTGCCATAGGTTGGAAGACAGCAAAAAGGGCAATTAGTCTTGTACACTGCTTGCCACAAGGGAATTTCAGTGGGGTGTCTGCAAGAACAGAACTACACCACTCAGTGACATGCAATCAAAAATGCATTTGCTCAGAAGGATGGATATAGTGAGTGGATAGCAATTCTGTATTCTAAGATTTGTGTTCTCAGATGGGCACATGCACGGATATAAACACACACATTTCACTCTGACACCATTCAAGTTCCCAGCTCTTCTGAGCCCATTTATCATGAACTCAGGAGAACAGAATGCCCACTTCTGGCTGGCAAATGGGGAGAACCCCACTGAAGGCTACTGTGCTGTGCAGGCACAGTATACATCCTGCTGGGGACCATACCTAACTGCTTCACCATGTTGTGTTGTCAGGCTTGATGCATACCATCAGCAATTAGCACAAGACAGAAATATGATTCAGAAAGGTTTTATTGAGCTTCATCAAGTTCTAGTGGGGACGGACCCTATTACTACCAAGGCAAGAGCTGTTACTGCCAATTCCTAAATAGTAAAGATGAGTAAGCAATTCATTGTCAACAATTTATCCAAACTCATCTTCCCTTCGATGACCTTCGTAAATACATTTTCCAACAGGAACAGCTCATTGAAAATTCATTAAACATTTTATATTTTAAGTTGGAAATGACGATCATTAATATCACAGTACAATTTTTATTTACTACTTGACTGTTTCTGTAACTAATTTTTGTACTCTGCATTTTGGATTATGTATCAGATAAAGACTAAAAATTGCTTCCAAAAATCTTTATGCATTTTAATGTCAAATTTCATTGAAATTTTTACTGTATTTTTTGATAAGATGAACACGATATTTTTAAATCAAAAGAATCACATATATTTATTCCCAGTAGGCACTCAGATCAATTTTAAAAGAAAGTTATGACTTCGGAAGCATCTTTAAAATTGAAAGAAGGAAGCTATCACTTGAGAAGTGTTAAATGACAAGACTCCTAAAGACATCAGAGGCAGTTTAACTCAAAATGTTAAATTACAGACCTAAATTACTATGTTTTGAGGGATTCTGTGAGTGCATACACAGATGGACATGCACGTATATTCACACTAATGAAATGTACTTTAGTGATACGGCAGAAATTATATCAAATTTTATTGCAGTCAGGTATGTATTGAATGATTAATGAATTTCTAATAAATGGAAAAGGTTGTTTGAAATTGAATGACTGAAATTACTGTTCTGAATAAGTGTGGAATGTTTTGCTACCTTCCATTTTTGTTCCTTTTCCCTGATAAAGATTTTGATCTGAAATAGTTGGTATTTCAGTTTCCTGATATACAGTAATTTGTTTGTTTGTTTGTTTGTTTGTTTTAATTGCTGTATGGAAAACTACCTTACATTTTAATCTTCACTGTGTGCCTTCAGTGACAGCATGCATTCAAGTTAGTGATCTGATTAGATACAGGCAATTTACCAC
Source organism: Chauna torquata (assembly GCA_013399475.1). NCBI lineage: Eukaryota > Metazoa > Chordata > Aves > Anseriformes > Anhimidae > Chauna > Chauna torquata. The sequence continues at coordinate 43,582 of VXAL01018013.1, read as the reverse complement.
TCTATTGTGTTTTCACCAGGCTGTTATTTATGATGGGAGATTTTGGGGGTGTTAAAAAAACTATGGGGTCCCCCCTTTGTTTTTTCTTCTGCAATCCATTTTGGACTATGAAAAGAAAAACAAGTTCAGTTACAGTATGTCTGGTACCTATCTACTAATTTTACTCTTTGTAAGTAATAATCCCATTCTGTTAGTGTTTTAGTCATTGAATCCTCTGAAGCTAAGCCTTATGCATGTTGCACTGAAGCATAATGTGATGTTTTGCCACTACATTAGGTGGTTTTCTTGGTATTTTAAAATTTACTTTCTGTTGTGGACAAAGATGCAACACAAGTTCTAGGTCTTAAGCTAGAAGGTGTGAAAAAAAAAAATAAATTTCTAAAAGTTATTTTCTGACTAAAAGTAGAAGTTAACGCCTGAAAAAATTAAGACTCTATTTTGGCAGAAAATGAAAGCAAATACAACAAAGATTGACTAAACTAACTGATTATTCCTGAATGCAGTCCATTATGCCCCAAGTCATTCTGTGGGTAAAAAAATATACTTCACACTCAAGCCATTTATTTTTCATGTCTCGTAATAAGCAAGCTCTAAGCACAGTACACTGTGTGATAGATTTCCTTCCACAAAGTTTAGCCTCCCTCAGTTCCAACCTGTTGATGGAGTTCATTCAAGAAATTTATCAGCAAGGGCCAATGACAGAGAGGTCACAACTACTGATACATCTTATATGTTTTTACATAGAATAATTACCCTCCGAAAAAGAAGACATCTGCAAACATACAGGAAAGTCCAAGAAAATATTAATTTACCTGGAATAGAGAGTAAATGTTGACAGTCATACAGAAGTGCTATCACTTCAACCAGAATCCAATTCTTAAATCTGTACAGAAAAAGAAAGTTAGAAACTAATATTTTGCCAGGATGTGATTCTGTGTAATTTATAGAAGTGTACCAACTAACTTATAAGGCCACATGGAAAAATAAGGCTAATAATGACTTCCACTGTAAATCTTCATTAATGCATAGTTTATTTCACTGTCCAATCAAAATTTCTTTCATTGAATGCAAGAGAGAAGAATAACATAAAAAGATGTCTAACGACACACTATTGGACTGAATTCTGGACAGTATGACTAGCAGAGCACTGTTTTATTGCAGTTTCTGGAAAATGATTAATTAGATGGAAAGAATACCTGGAACAAAGTTATTACAATATCATTCCCTATTTGGTTACTTCAAGAGGCTGATTTAGGAAAAGTTGTGTAACTGATATTTGGTTATGAATATTCAGGTTATTATTCATACAGCATTAACAAACTCTTTCTGAAATCCCAGCAAATAATCTTTCACATAACAAAGTATATACCTGTTTACTGATAAACCACTGGGTACTTTTTGCTGACCTTCTGTTCTTGCCTCTCATCTTTGGTGTATGTTGTTTTCCAACATCTAAGGAGTAACATGCATTACAGCACTCTCCATTTACTTCCATATATGAAGAACAGTTTGCTAGCATAGTCGTTAGCTCAAGTTTGTCCGTTTTGATAAATAATTGAAGCTCAGGTATTACCAACTGAAATCAAGGTCATATGATCAGATGCAGGTGTTTGCTAGGTGAACATCTGCAGTAGGAACTTGGACTTCTAAACTCTAATTAGAGGAAGAGTAAGATTCAGTCCTTGGTACCTAAAGACTTGTGTTGTGAAAAAATAGAATAAACAGCACCATGAGGGGACAAAGGGTGTAAACAACTTTAGAGACAGGAGTATGCCAGAAGTCTCTGAGGACATGAGTTTAGTGTCCTGCTGTAGTACTCTGATCACATAATTTACCACACAGTTTGTGCTTTGATGTAAAGAGAAAAAAGGATTGTTTTAATACAAATTTATGCATATATACATGTATATATATTTAGGCATGCATATGATAATATGACAGATATGTGTACACACACATATATATACAATATATATGCACAAATATTTTTTTAAAGTACAAGCCTCTCTGTAGTAGCTATAGTTAGTGTAGATAACAAAAAACTGGCCTAAAACTTCCTGATACTATCAAAACTTAAGACATGAGCCTTGTGTTGCAGGACTGAATGAGAAGAGGAGGTAGAATTTACTGCAAGGTGATTAGGCAGCTCCTGCTTCACTCTATCTCATTCTGATGGAGCATTCCTCAGTTTTTATTGGGAAGACATAAGGAAAAAGCAGCAGTATTGAGGAGGAAAGACAGCTTCCAAAAATTTCTCATATAATGACTCATACAGTAGACAAAGTCAATCAGTTCCTGGATTTTCCTAGTAACAGGCACAAAAGTAGTGGTAGTATGTCATTGTCAGATTATTTTCATTAAAAGAATAATTCATTATATCATTGTTATCTCTGCTGAAGTCTCCTTGTTCACGGTGACTTAACTGACCTAACTATTCATATAATTGTCATAAACTTAGTTAGATTCTAGACTTCTATCTAAGTTAGAACAGCTGAGTCCCACCTGTGGCTAGGAATGCCAGCTTTGTAGACAACAAAACAGCTACTTCTGGAATGTAGCTCTTCTTATCTATCATACTTGAGATAATTGGGATTTTCTGTTTTTTTTTTTTTTTTTTTTTTTTTTATGTCCTGATTTACAAAAAAAGCTGAGCAACTAGTGTAGACAAGATGCTCTTCTGCAAGATTGTGGAGTTGTAATGATGTTATCCTTAATTTATTTTTTATTCCTGCAGAAAAGAAACATTGTACTGTTCTTTCATTTAGACTCAGTGAAGGTAGTTCACATATCAACTGTAACCAGATTTGTGATTGATGGCAGCCATTAATATCCTCTAATATAGCACTATATACATAGATATATGCACTTGTTATATTTAGGTTCATTAATCTAAATGTTTCAAGGAGAGTACTTCTTTATCAAGTTTTCATAAAACGATTACTTGACGCAAATTTACCTTCTGTTCTGCACCACGTGGCTTTGAAGGTTCATAAGACTCAATATTGGAACTCAATAATGAAAGTTAATTTCACAATTTCAGCACCTATAACTGGGGGTTGTATACTCATGAACCTAAATCTACAGTTTTCCTGCTTTTTTTTCCCCCACTAACGTGGACAAATCACTCCTGTTCCAAGGACAGAAGTGTTTAGAAATTCCTTCAGAAAGCTAGCAACAAGAACTTCAAATGTATGTGTCTCATCTGCTTTGTATTCTATTTTTTACATGCAGTACGAAGTGCTTGGTGGTTTGTCCGTATCCTATAGCATACATCTATAATGGATCCACAGACTCTGCACTTCCCAATTCTCTCCTTCAAACCTATTCAGGATTTTCACTAGTTATAGGGTTTATAGTGTTTAATTCTCTTTACCTTCACAGAAAATTTCTTCACCTTTATGTGCTCCACCAAAGCACTTACCCAAAAGAGGCGTAAAACAGAGGACATACAAATATTTTAGGAAAGACATGTTTGGAATAAGATGCAATATTTACATTACATTATGTCTGATCAGTTATTTTAGCAGGCACTCTTTGGAGGAGATTACTTCACCAATCATTGTTCAGCTTCACACATTTGTGACATTGATGAGAATTTTAGAGGGACTCTGACCTGGTTCTCTTGTAATTTGGTATAAATTTTCCCTCAGAGAAGCCAATGACACCTTGTCCTATTATGCAGTCTTTATGAAGAAGGTCCAGTCCTGAAGTCTTAAGTGGAAAACCCTGTGCAGCTCTTCTCGAAGTAGCGGTTATGAGAAGAAGAACTGGCTGGTGGCAGCTTTCAGCTTTCAACTCATCTACCCTGCAGGTAGCCTAGAACTGAGTACATCAGAGTTACTTCCCTCTCAGATTTCTATCAAATTAGAAGAAGTTGATGCTCCCTCTCACAACCATTTTCTGTCTTGATATCACTCCAGTATAAGTGCTTCACCAAGCCCTCCCGCAATTGAATCCCTAGATGGCCTCCTTACAGAGAAGTCATTAAGAAACTGTCTCTGTCTCTTCCTGTCTTCCCAAGCCCACTCGAGTTTGCCAATTTTTGTTTTGTTTTGTTTTGTTTTGTTTTGCTTTGTTTTAATTTTGGATTTTTTTTTGACCTTCATCCAAGGCAGATAAGTGTTTTCTTAATCTGTCTTCAGTTGTATTTGCACCTCCCTGGAAGATAGGGTGAATTATTCCATATACGCTTTCTTTGTCATTGTGAATATCTTGGAGGGCCATAGTAGTTACTCAGTTTGTGCGGTTCTGTCCTGTTCAAATGCAGAGGAGGTGATGTAAGCCTATGCTAATACAACTGGAGAATCATTTCCAGTTGTTGTGGCAGTCTCATGGATTAAAACCTCTTCAAGTTCATCTATTAATGATTGCATGGTGGGTTTTTTTTGTTTTTGTTTTTGTTTTTTTAAACTCAGGAGCAAGCTCAATCTTGATGCCTGTAAGGATATATGGAATGGATATATGGAATATAAGGATAAGCAGATACCTGGACATCTGGTTTCTGAGGGTATATGAATAACAGCTATTAAAAAAACAAACAAATAAAAACAACAACAACAAAAACAAAAAAACATGCATAGGACAAGAAAAAGTAATAAATTAACCACCCAGATACATAAAACCCTAATGATAATGGAGAAGATAACAGACTAGGACTCTGAGGCCTCTGATTGACAGGCTACTGAAAGGCTCAACTAGAACTTTGTAACTGATATAAGAGGGGGGAATGAGACTATCATGGATCTCATGGGAAAAAGCAAACCTACAATGGGGTATTTTCTGGGGCTTGTGGGATTGTATAAGTCTCATGGAACTTTTTAAGGGGATTGTAGGAATATGCACAAATTATTCTGGGATGTTTAGGAAATGGGCCAAGGTTGGGGAAAGGCAGGGATAAACTGTGACACCTACAAGCATAGGAAGATGGAGAAGAGGAAGAAATAAATGATGCTTTTCTGGCCAAACCCAGCATCTGATCTCTAACCTTATTATTAAATCCTATTCCTTACTATTTACTGTGTGACTTCGCTATCTGTTCTCTGTGTGATGTCTGTTGGGGTGTGATTCGCTAGTGAACATCAAGCTGGACTAACCTCTGGCCAGGACCAGAGGTCTGAGCTGGTGACTAGCTAAGGGTTCCAGGGTCCGGCATGGGTATCAGACTTAAAGCACATGCTAATATTTGAGGTGGTTTTGTGAATGAGGAGGTTGAGGGTATATGTATGTTTGACTGGTTAATTTCAAATCTGATGAGATGGAAGAGGCCTGGTCTGTCCTTTTTTCAGGTGTATATGGGCACTGCTGGTGTTTACATGGGTGCAGGATAAGACTCTGCTGTTTGTATTGGCCTGTGTGGCCAGCCACATGGAGGAGTTATAGAAAAAATACTGTTTAAATATCTATTAACATAAATATTGTTTTCCTAACATTTTAACTCAGTAGTTTTAACTCTTGTTCACAAAGGGTCAGATTATCCCAATCACACAATGCCAAAAGCATTCATACAGAATTTATTAGTTAAGCTTTACATTTGTACCTGACTTCTATTTAATACTAATATTCGCCAATATACAGAATAAAAACTGGTTTTGGTTCTCCTGTCCTTAGGCTTTGCTGACACTGTTCACCTTCTAAAATCTTTCAGCAGGACATGCAATTGCATTGCTGTCTTGGTTTTGGCTTGGACAGAATTAATTTTCTTCCTAGTAGCTGGTATGATGCTGTGTTTTGGATTTAGGACGAGAATAATAATGATAACACACTGATGTTTTAGTTGTTGCAGAGCAGTGCTTGCACCAAATCCAGGACTTTCCAGCTTCTCGTGCTGCCCTGCCAGTGAGGGGGCTGGGGATGCACAAGGAGCTGGGAGGGGACAGAACCAGGACAGCTGACCAGTGCTGGCTAAAGGGATATTCCATACTGTATGGCATCGTGCTGAACAATAAATATGGGGTGGCTGGCCAGGGATGGTGGTACCACTGCCTGGGGACAGGCAGGGCATCGTTCAGCGGGTGGTGAGCAATTGCATTGTGCATCACTTGCTTTGTATATTCTTTTATTACTATTATTTTCCCTTCCTTTTCTGTCCTATTAAACTATCCTATTAAACTATTAAACTGTCTTTATCTCAACCCATGAGCTTTTACTTTTTTTTTTTTTTTTCCCCAAATTCTGTCCTCCATCCCACTGGTGGAGGGCTTGATGAGCAAATGGTTATTTGGTGTTTAGCTGCCTGATGGGCTAAACCACAACAACTGTATATTCAAGAGTGGTAAATGTGAACATGCACGTACCTTTACATCAAATAACATAAACCACCCCCAAAGAATCTGTTTTTACATTTAACCTTAACAATGCGATCAAGTTAACAATACAGTTAAGGTTAATGAACCAACTGTTTTTAGACTAAACAGGAAACACATACTCATTTTACTGTGTAAATAACTGCTCACTATCAGTGGCCTTTGTGTTCCTGTTTTCATCTCTAAATTAATCTTGAGCAATTATTATTAAGATCTCAAGGAATGTTTCCACTGAGTTTCTAAAACTGAAAGGCACTCTAAGTAAGTGAAAGGTTTTGCTGAAGTGTTTTTTTTCTTTCAACATATATGTGTCCATAATCTGATATTACAGAAATCTCAGCAACTTAATAGTATTATACGGAAATTTCTGCAAGAACCACAACTATATGCTAGTGCTTGCCTAATAGAATATATTTTAATCTGGGTAAATACAGAAAGGCTTAGCGAGATGACAGTAGCAGTGTGAGATTGACAGCTAAATTCTTGGTTTGGTGAAGACGAGAGAAGCCACAGGTAAGAAGACACAAACTGCACCACAAATCCATGTTCTAGAAACATTTTATAGCTTAGCATTATACAAAGAACTTGACAAAAAGGCAGAATGATATTTTTTATTGCATTATACAGAAGGGAAATTATGTTTTGTTTTGTTTTGTTAACTGTGCCATTCCTGACATTCCCAACAGAAAGGAGACAGAGCACCCTTGGTACTGGGAAGCAAGCTCAGTAGCCTTGAGTTTTTTGAGCAGCAATTCAGAAGATTATTATGAGTAACCAACCCTGTATGCCATATAAATATGTTGCATAGGTAATAGGTATTTGTTCCTGTGAGCAATGAGATAATCAGATACTACTCACATAGAATTGCATCTATGTTCATGGCACTTGTATTCAAATCTATCTGAGGACATTGTGGAATCTCATACATCAACATATTTCAGGCTTTATAGAGCACAGACACAAAACTCATCAAATGCCAATGAAAAATGGATTCCAAGGAGGACAACGTATTTTTGTGCAGATGGAGTGTTGCTTTCCCAAAGACAACAAGCCACCATCTGAGTCAGGAGTTTTTCATTAAGTATGTCCTAAAAAAATGTATCGATGTAGAGGTGGTGATTATGCAAGGAAAAGTGTTGGGGAATATGAGATCACACAGGGGGGTTGCCTTAAAGTTAGCAGTGGACAGTCGTTATATATAAAATTTGTGTCTAGGCTACCAGAGTTCACCTGAATCTGAGCACTTGTACTGGGTCTGGCTGGGATGGAGTTAACTTTCCCCACAGCAGCCCATATAGTGCTGTGCTCTGCACTTGTAGCTAGAACAGCACTGATACCACCCCAATGTTTTGTCTATGGCTGAGCAGTGCTGGCACAGCACCCAGACACTCTCCAAACTCCCCAAAGCCAGTAGGTTGGGGGTGTGCAAAAGGTGGAGACATCGCTGGAGCAGCTGACTGAAACTGACCAAAAGGATATCCCACACCATATGATGTCACATTCAGCAATAAAAGCTGGGAAAGGGGAAGGAGAAAAGGAGGCTTTTGTTATGAAGATGTCTGTCCTCCTGAATGACCACTACGTGCATTAAGGTCGTTCTTCCCAGCGAATGGCTGAACATCGCTTGTTGATGGGAAATAGAGAATTTTTTTTTTTTTTTCTCTCTCTTTGCTTCTGTGTGGTCTTTGCATGATTTTTTTTTTTTTTCCTTTCTTTCTTTGCTCTTTAGTTAAATTATTATTTTCTCAACCCACAAGCCTTTTTCTCTCCGTCATACTTTCTCCTCACCCCTCCCTTCTAGGAGGGAGAGTGAGAGAGCAGTTGTGTTGGAGTTTAACTGTCCATTGGTGTGAAACCACCACAGCACCTACATTTGTTTGTTAGAGTTCACCTCCTCTCAGTGCCTGATTCTGAAGACACTTTAATCAAAATAAATTGTGTTACTTTAAACAGTGCAAAGAGCAGGTCTTCTTTGTTCCAGGTCATTTTGACTGATGCAAACTACAGAGTACTTGTAACAGCACTTCTGTAAGGAGATCTAATGGGGAGAATAATCTCAGGCAAAAGGAAAAGGGACAGCCGGGCTAAAATGGCAATGGTAACCTTTTCTGTTAATACAGCAGAGTCACAAAGAGGCTGTTTATTCACAGTATAGAGGTACTAATGGCATGTATGCAACCCCAGTGATACTAGTTGTGACGGGCTAGGAAATAAACATCAGTAGCAATGCAATCTAGGGATCAGCAGTGCTATAAAGCTGAATAATGAGACTCAAGCAGAGGCCAATTCAAGAAGAGTATTTTAGCCAGAATCCATATTCCCTTGCTATGAGCATATATCACATTATCAGATAGAGCCAGCTCAGCAAGATGTCAAGGGTGGAGAAAGTCATTGCTGTGTTTTAGTGTGGGAGTGACAGCCATAGGTTTAACTATACCAGATGGGCAAACCTGTGGCATCTGAACAGTTCAAGTGTGGATCCATTGCAAAAACTGTAATGTGAATTGCTGCAGGCGAGCTCTCCTGGTGGAAAGCTTTCTGGATCTGCACCAGAAGTGAGGAAATGAGCCAGCACTGACTGTTTAAGCCAACACCAGCAGGTCTCTCAGGACTCAGCTGTCTGCTCATCCCACTCTCAGTCCACAGTAAAGTGTTACATAAATAACTGTCTAAGGAGCATGAATATCTTCTGACTGAACTGCTCTTGACTCCTCTGCCTTAGGATATAGGCTTTCGACTAAGGTAAGATTTTTGTTTATTGAGATCCTTGGAATAAAAGATCAGACATGCCTGAACTATATAACATACAGAACCTACTGCTGACCACTTAAAAATATCAACATCTTGCATTGTGCTGTAATAATCAGTGTCCAACTGAAAGTAAAAATTGATGATATAGCTATTTTTTGTACTGTCAGTGGTACTAATCTGTTCCACTGAATAAAGGTAACAATGGACATAAATCACTGTCACAGAAAATTCAGGTCAAAGAAGTTCTTAAGAACATCCTTGCTTTCTTCTTTGCTGTCTCTGGTCTCCTCTTGAAAGTCAAGCTGACCTCAGCAGGTAACAGCCCCAGAACTTTACACTGCAGCAACGCTTTCACCTCAGTGCTGCTGAGTCAAAGCACTCCACTCCACAAGTGAAGAGTCAAAACCAGACACTGCACTAATCAAGACAGCTGAGGTATTTTCCTTCCTTTTTCTTCCCCC
>VXAL01018013.1:7699-23532 GCA_013399475.1 Chauna torquata | reverse complement strand
TTATTATTAAATAATTGTGTAAAAAATTGAGTTGAAGTCAGGGGACAAGACAGAATAATGGACTGCTTATTCTAAAACAGCCTGTTAGTTTTTGTGGATTATTTGCATGACGTCCTGTGCTTGTTCAGTGTTTCAAAATCATCAACATTAATATCTAAATGCCTGAGATGATTTATACTACTACGACTTAATAAAACACCTCTGATTTGAAGACGAGTGTTAGTGCCTGATAATAAGCTTTTAATACGTCACATTTTGGTTCACAGCTCTTAAATTTATAAAGCTCATTACCTGATTTATTCTTTAGTAGTTTTTATTATTTACCAAACATATAAGCCCCTCAGAAAATCAAGAATAGAAATATGAAAGACTGTGTGGCGCATTGTGTGTTTGTTGCTTTTGTTTGTTTGTTTGTTTGTTTTTATATATATGTTTCACATGGTTTGGATGTTATATATCAACATTTATTAGTGAAAGAGGGGTATGGTATTCCATTTTCATGGACAGCGGTGTAATCAAAGTTCAGTCACTAAATAAAATTGAGTATAAAATAGAAATATTTGAAGTGCCAATATTCACAATATAGTATAGGTACTTGCAAAATACTGCTCTTTCCTTTGCTTTTCTTTTAAACAATGAAAAATGTAGCTTTGAAATTCCTGATATCTTTTCAGGCAGTATTATGTGTTGCCATGGCCAACTGGTAGGAATCGAGTAAGGAAGGAAATTGAAGTTGTCATCCTAAACACCATGACAGTTTTTCAATTAGCTCTGAAAAATTGAGAGTCAGGATGCATCTGTCTGTAATTTGTAGTGCATTTAGAATATTTCAGGATCTAACTCTTTCATAACGTCGTTATATCCAACAGTTCTTCAATATAGCTTACTGTGTGTATAAAAGGGGACATAATGTCTACAAACTTCATGTATTTGAAACTTTCATTGAATGTCCTCTCATCTTTTTTTAAGACATTCTAGTTTAAGATATGTATTGCATCACTGGATAATAAGAAGTAATTCAATCTTTGATTTTTTCAAAGTCATAGTTTTCTGTTAACTTTCCTTTCCTTTCCTTTCCTTTCCTTTCCTTTCCTTTCCTTTCCTTTCCTTTCCTTTCCNTTAATTTATTTTCATTTTCTTTTCTTTCCTTTCCTTTCCTTTCCTTTCCTTTCCTTTCCTTTCCTTTCCTTTCCTTTCCTTTCCTTTCCTTTCCTTTCCTTTCCTTTCCTTTCCTTTCCTTTCTCCATCATTCAGGTATTTTAATAATGTCAAATAAAATAACATTATTGTCTTATCATGCATAACAAAAATGAGAGGAAAATAGTGCAATAGAGATCATTAGGGAAAGTTAGGCAACAAATTAAAATGAGGTATCTCAGCTTTTTGCCTTGGGGAATACAACAATAAGGCAAACGATTTTTGAAATCTCTTATACACTGATTACATGCTACAGTTTTCTAGTCAGAAGCATAGTATTGACCCATGTGCAGAATGGATTACTTTGGAAGGGCTTGAGTTTGAATATGGATGTTCTGGGATTGGCTACCCAGATTCAGAGGTCTAAAGGTTAGCTCCTCCCACAGTAGAAAGTATCTGGTGTGAATGGAGTATTTTCACCTGCTGTTAGTAGCTGACATGTCACTTGATTTTTGGTACAGTGATATAATTGAAACATGGTAAAAATAGTCTTCCAAACAATCATGCTAAAAAAAAAAAAAAATTTTATTAAAAAAAAAAAAAAAAAGAATAGAATTCTATTCTATTAATCCACATGAACTTTAAGCTTATTCCTTCCTCATTCCTGATAAGGTTAACTGGAAAACTAGCCTTCCATTTGCATAATAATTTCAAGGTTTTGGAGTTTTGTTTAATTTCACATTTAAACAAAAATAAGACTTCCAAATTTTGCATGATAAAACATAAAGAAAAGTGGAAAGTGGATAGTTTAACTACACAGTGTTCTGTAATTGTTTCACTCTGTAAATTAATATTCCTTTAAAGATACAAGTAATCAGGCTCTCATCTGAGATGTGCAAACTATTTGTTGTAAAAAAAATTAAACATGGGTTTATTGTATGCTGAGATTTTGGTTATTCTGAGAGAGATTTTTCTTTTCTTTCTGAATCTATAAAATACTTCTGTTTAGAACATATTGATAAAAATGTTAGTGATTTGGAGAAAACCAGTTTCTAGTTTTCTAGTGAAAAGGATCAGTTTGATGTTGATCAGTTATAAGTCTGAATTCCTGAGAAAATCTGCATTTTCAATACACGAGCCAAGCCACTTCCTAAAGCATGAAGCTAGGATTGCAAAGTTAAAAGGGAACAGTAGGAGGATGTTATTTTGAGAATGACAGTTGGCCAAAATCTGATGATAATCAGGTGACTGTGGAAATATAGGAGACTCAGTGTCATCTTTTAAAAAATAAAATTGGTTTGTTATAATCTGAAATACTTCAGGAATGTGTGTTTGTGGAATTTCTTTTGCAATTCATTTCCTCTGCAAAATTCTGCTTCATAATATAGTCCCTCATAGTCACAATATCCCTTTGTATATATGTGTTGTGGTTTAGCCCTGGCAGGCAGCTCAGTGCCACACAGCCACTTGCTCACTCTCCCCAGGTGGGATGGGGAGAGAATCAGAAAGGTAAAAGCGTGAGAACTCATGGGTTGAGATAAAGACAGGTTACTAGGTAAAGCAAAAGCCACGCGCACAAGCAAAGCAAAACAAGGAATTCTTTAGCTACTTCCCATGGGCAGGCAGGTGTTCAGCCACTTCCAGGAAGGCAGGTCTCCTCACGCTTAACAGTTTCTTGGGAAGACAAATGCCATCACTCTTAATGTCCCCCCCTTTCTCCTTCTTTACCCCAACTTTTATTGCTGAATGTGACGCCACATGGTATGGAATATCTCTTTGGTCAGTCTGGGTCACCTGCCTTGGCTGTGTCCCCTCCCAGCTTTTTGTGCACCCCTAGCCTCCTTGCTGGCAGGGCAGCATGAGAAGCAGAAAATTCTTTCTCTACAATGAAAATTAACTCTATCCCAGCCAAAACCATGACACCATGAAATAAGATAAAGAATATGAGATTTTAAACTCTCTGGAAAACATAGTCATTTTATTTATCGCATTTGAAAGGCTGTCTCCGATTATCATAATGGACATGGACATTTTTAGTCTGAACATCATTGATTATCTGATCAGCATTTAGTAAATTAATTTTTTTTTTTTCACAGTTCTTTCAATAAATGGGACATGGAATTCCCCTAGATGAAAGAGTAAATAATCTGATTGCTGTTGTATCCGATAAATACACAGGCTTTAATTCTCCTTGGCAGAAGAGTGAACAGAGAAACAGCAACAATAGCTTTTTGAAGGAATCAGGGTCATCTTAATTCATGATGGATGTGCTCTTAGAAAGCCTAGAAGATCAGATTCAAAAGAAGATTTAGGCAGAGAAATCCATAGTTTCAAGACACCAGTGAACCTAAGGGTAGAGTAATCTTAAATATTTTCAGCATGATGACTTAAGTTTTAAATGTCTTTTTAAGGGTAGAGTAATCTTAAATATTTTCAGCATGATGACTTAAGTTTTAAATGTCTTTTTAAGGGTAGAGTAATCTTAAATATTTTCAGCATGATGACTTAAGTTTTAAATGTCTTTTAGTACCTACAACTTCTGCATGCATTCCAAAGCTCTTTTCTGAATTTAGCTTACAGAAATTTATGTAATGTGTTTAAGGTAACATAGCATGTCAGTGTCACATCTGGATCCACTCTTTTCTAGTCCTGTGTATTATCTTCTGTGCTATGACATAGAGGTGGAGAAATATGAAGAGGGATTTTTTTTTTTCCTTTCTCTCCTTAAAATATCATACTTCTTGATATTATGGCTATAGCAATTCATATAAATGAAAGTCACAGTAAATTGCTAGGATTTCAGATTTATTCTTGGATCACATAGTTGCAGAACTTTTCCAGTTTAGACAAATCATTTATTTATCTTTAAAGGTGTCTTCAAACAGCCAGTGAAAAGGCACATGCTATAACTTTGGATACATGCTATTAATCCTAAATAGTTTTAATTTTGAAGTAATTCTTGAACTAGGACAGTCTTGTCTGTCATGCATTTATCATAATGAAAGTAGTAGAGCATGCACAGATTCATATGAAACCATTTTTTGTTTAATACAGACTGCACAAACACCCAAGGAGTAGTCAGACTATTCCTACTTCTTGCTGGTAGTAATTAGTTACATTGTCCACTTAATGCAAACATACTTAACTGTATGAACTGGAAATAAATAGTCAAATGTTAATCAGTTTTCAAACCTGTCTAGAGGTGAATTTGTCTTTTATTTACACAATACAGGAGGTTAAAGAAATGTCACTCTCTTACTTAGGACTTGCCTATTAAAGCATTATGCAAACATCTTTTATTTAGCTTCCTTTTTCCCTCAGCCTCATTAATAGGGTCATCACTCTTTCTCTACAAGGCTGGCATGTCTTCAAACACAGAAAAATTTATTTTTTCCAGCATTTCAATTCTTATCCCCTTTTTAGAAAGTGTTACTTCATACAAGAGTTGGAAGCCCAATATTTTGACTAGGTAAAGAAGTTAACTTTACCCTCAGATTTAAAAACAAAACAAAACCCTAACAAATATGAAAAACAGAATAGTTTTTTCAGAACTTGTTTGTAGTCCTCATTATTCAAGCAACAAATAAAGTGGATCCATATTTTATCTTGCTCAAAACTTCTGGCTCTGGAAATATGAGTGGAGCTTGATTCTGCTGTATGCTATTTTTTGACATTTATGGGAAAAGTATAGTGGACCCTCTATTCTTTCCTATGCCACATAAGCCACAGTTCTATGGAAGTTTGGAGAGGTTATGAAGTAAGAAGATGTGGACACCTCTTGTCTCAAAGTAAAATGTCCATTTCCTCCATGAAGCCTTTCATTATGATAAGCAAAATGCTATGTGCTACTTTCACCTTCTTAGGAAATTTTACCTATTAAAAACAAGGTCCCACATTCTGGTTTTATCTCTAAGAGTTCTGTTGTAAAAAGGTACGAGCCATCGTAGCTTACAAATATATCACAGCTTTTACAAATTATTTTTGTACCAATATTCTAAAACCACCGTTGTGGCTCTACACTAGCTGAAACTCCTATTATTCATTATTTTGGGAGGACATGTAATATAACTGAACATAGGTTCAGGCTATTCCCAGTTGCCAGACTCATCCCTCATTGGTTCCAGAATATGAAGACTATCCATGTAGCATATTGCCATCATTTCTCTCCCTCTCAGTGACCTGTCCAAAGTATAAATTGAATAAAAATCAGAATACAGCTGAGTCACACTTTAGCATTCCAGCTGTATTTTGGACACGCACTATGACCATTACAATGCTAAACTAAACATTAACTGTCATTACTGGCTCTTGCCAATCTTAGTAATTCAAATGTAACTGGAGAACTGGTCTTTAAGTCAGGAAGATAAATTCTACATCTTTTGTTTCCTTCAAATTAAACTCTAGTAATTACTACAGGTTACTCAGGGCCAGTCTATCATATTGATCCCACAGTTCTGTAACAGTATTTTGCACTGACTGTAGCACACTGATCGTAAGAGGATTTTTATTTGTCAGTCTTGTTATTTTTTTTGTTTTGCTTTGTTTTGTTATTGCTTTTTTAACTAATTAGAAACAAACACGCAAAAAAAAAAGAGAAAAGTAAAATTCTCAGTGGCAGCATTAAGGAAAGATTAAACACATGCAAAATGAGTATGAATACTCATCAAGTGGTTTATGAACATACACATGTAACATACATAAAGCAAACTACTTCACACCCTGCACCAAGGAATTTTTTTCTGGCATCTCTTACATTTAAATATTGCTCCTTAACTAAACCAAGTACTGTATTAGTGAAATATTGTAGCCTCCAAGGATTAGCCTGGCAGATTCTTCCCAGAACAAATCCCAAAACTCAATAGCCTAGTTTTAGGTAGCTAATTAAAGCAATGAATTTAGCAGTGTACATGCTGTCTACAGTCAGTGGAGACAGAAAGGAGATCGTGGTGGGCTGAGTAACCTCTGCAAGGGACAAATTTTCTTTCTCCATTAATTATACTGAGCATAGGATGAGAACATTCCTTTCTGAAGCAATTATTATGGGTGCTTAATGTTAGCCATCGTGTCTTCATACAGGAGATAGGCAAGTCAAGTGCATGGTACAAAGATCTGCTCTCATCAGAAAGTTCTCAGACTACCTCATTTATTCTTTTTTTTTTTTTTTTTTTTTTTAACAAATTTCTATTAAAAACATGGTTTTCCTATCTGCTGAGAAGTCTTTCTGATTACTTGTGCAATCTATAGGGACAGTTAAAAAAAAATAAAGATTACTAGAATCATGTTATGGTTGCCTTGGTGACATCAGGAATAAAGAAATAAATAAAAACTTTTTACAGCTTCTACACAGCCCACTTAAACAATGCTTCCAGGTGTTTTTATCACTACAGAGCTTTTAGTTGGTTCAATAGGCTGCTAAATAAATCCCTTACTATAAAACAGTAGCTAGTGACTTTGTTGCCACACAAAAAAATTTGTTCCCACTTTTCCCTAGGAAAAGCAATGATAAAAACACAATTTTTCCTAACAAAAACATAGTAACAGTTGAATAGTATTACTTAAGTGTCAGTGTTGTATTGAACAATAATAATTTATAACTGAGTAATTAAAAAAACATTATTGAAATTCACACGCAAAGACACAATATCACATCGTTTACAGCATGTACAAAAAAGCAACATATAAATAATATGCAATTTCATCACAATGTCATAGTTTTGGCTGGGACAAAATGGATTTTCATAGAGGGTCGCACAATGCTGTGTTTTGGATTTTTGATGAAAATAGTGGTGATAACACATCGACCTTTTAGTTGTGGCAGAGCAGTGCTTACACAGAGCCAAGGACTTTTCTGCTTCTCATGCTGCCCTGCCAGCGAGGAGGCTGGGGGTGCACAAGGAGTTGGGAGGGGATGCAGCCAGGACAGCTGACCCAGACTGACCGAAGAGATATTCCATACCATGTGGTGTCACGTTCAGCAATAAAAGCTGGGGTAAAGAAGGAAGGGGGAAGTTGGGAGTGATGGCATTTTTCTTCCCGGGAAACCGTTACGTGTGATGAGCCCTGCTTTCCTGGAAGTGGCTGAACACCTGCCTGCCCATGGGAAGTAACAAATGAATTCCTTGTTTTCTGTGCTTGCATGTGTGGCTTTTGCTTTACCTAGTAACCTGTCTTTATCTTAACCCATGAGTTCTCACACTTTTACCTTTCTGATTCTCTCCCCCAACCCACCGGGGGAGAGTGAGCAAGCAGCTGTGTGGCTCTAGCTGCCTGCCAGGGCTAAACCATGACACACAGATAAAAAGACTCTTAAAAAGAATGACTGGTGGTGCAAGAAGGCTCAAAGCCTGTGATAGCTTCTGAGGTTTAGCTTGTGGCTGAGGTAGCAGATAGTCGTACCTTTCTTATTTTTTTCCATTTAAAAAAAAGATGCAAGTCCTTAATATTTATGCCTTGTTTCAGGTTAGAAAACCTAATGATAAGAAGCAACATATTTAAACAGCTAAACTGATATTCACATGAATCTATGTTGTGCAGCTTGGTTTCTCTTGGTACTTAAGTGTATACAGGTACATATTTTGAAAAGTTCAGAAAAATCTTTATAGATTCCATTGTTGAGGCAAAAGGTCCTTAATCACTGGAAAATGAAGAGATCATAGTAACAGGGCTTTTTGTATGCGAGTATATTTGTTAGGGTTCTTACCTGTTTAAATATGCTGCTTCTTATTATCAGGTTTTCTGACCTAAAACAAGACATATGCTAGTTTCCTTATTTAGGAGGCTGGAAACCAACACAATACGTCCAAATCTGATGTAGCAGATTTGAATTTATGATATTAAGACATGCCATCTAACAGACAGGTTACAAAACTTTCCAAGTAAAAGAATTTCAAATGCTTTTTGAATTCCCATTTTCCTGTTGAAACTGAAACACTATTCCTTCAAGAAAGTTCATGGAACCAAAAGAACAGCCAGTAAAACAGCTCCTGGCTCTCAAGCCCAAATTTTAGTACATTTAGCTGAAAGGAGAGACCTGAGATTCTTTTCACCTGTATTTGTCTGTGCCTATGTTTGTAAGCAGTGTGGACCAATACAAGTGGGCCTGTAGAGCAAAACAATTCCTCAAACTACATACATTTCACTGTATTTTACTTCAGGTAGGATCCTGATAAAACACATTCCTGTAATATAGCCTAGAGGTCACAACGGTATTGAATATGAACAGAGACTATTAGTTAAGGTTTCTTGTTTTGTAAATTATTCATATTTCAATTTTAAGATAATTTTTTTAATGTTATTGAAATCTTCCTGCCCTGGGACAAGTTTCATAATACCTTAAGTTAATATACTTGCCTGCCACCTTCATAAGGCCTGGGTTTAAATCTGGCTTGGGTCTTAAGTGAAATTAGCTTAATGGTCCCAAATTAGTCCTTAGTAGGCACTTGTTCATATCACAAAACTACTATTGTACATAATTTGGCAGTAGAGCACAATTGGCAATCTATTCTCCAAGGAACCCAGAAATGGAATAGAGGGGATATTGCAGAGTAGGTTTAATTTTAGCGATGGTATTTGGATCAAGCCAATGCAAATGATTTCTCACTTTCATGAGAATCATTATTCAGCAAATTAGCTAATGCAGTGCGGTTGTCAAATAAATTGTCCATCACTTTTTAATAGATCAAATGACAGAAAAATGCTGGTTTACACTATCATGCCATTTTGGACACTGACTGTCCAAGATGCACTTGTCCGATTCATCTTATTTATGGCAACAGGCAAAAATTTCTGTAAGTATTGATTTTATGGGAAAACAACTTCTTGGTTTTTTTTGGTGGTAATTAGAACATAAACAACTAGGGAAACCATGAGTAGAGGTTGAAATGAAAATAACATCATCAACATAATTCAACTATAGATAATTAAATTTATTTAAATAATTTGCTGATTTTACATGACCATCTTTATCTAGTATAATAATAAAAAAAAAAGGAAAAAAAATTCAAATAAATTAATTGGTGTAAATTATTCCATTAGTTGTGCTAATACTGCATATAATGCGGTAAATGTCCAATATTGCATTTCTTACATTTTCAAGACTATGAGTCACTGAAATTTCACTAACTTGAATATAACTGAGAGGAAAAAAAAAAAAAGTACTTCTGCTTACATAAGTATTTGGACACCCAATTGAACTGAGCATTTTTAGGATAGTAGTCTAGTTTTTTTCCAGCAGTTTCACAAAATATGCTTCAGTAAAGTTACTTCATTAGTAGTGTAAGAAATATAAGACAGCACAGGAATATGAAGTCATCCTTGGGCTGGAAACTATTTTGAAAAGGTAACTTGTCTCCTTTAATACCTATCACTACTTATGCATGTTGGTCCATGAAACATATTGAAGAGGATCGGAATCTTTGGATCCACACATAACAGTAATAATACACACATAATTGTAATCCACGCATAACTGTGATATTTGCCTCACAACTGCTTTTTCTCTGCTCCTGTACAACAGAGATGAGTCTTGGTACGTATGCATACATATATGTATGTGTTTACACACACACACACATTATGTAAATATGTAAAGTTAAATTTATTACTTGAATGAGGAAATGTTCCCACAATGAGGATTTAACAGATTAAATATTTGAAAAGCAAGATTTCAAGATCACAGTCTTGCCTTTTGTATGGTTAAAGATGTTGTTTAACATCTTGGTTTATTAAACTCTCAAGTGGTAAAAAAAAAAAAAAAATAACAACAACAACAAAAAACACAAAAGCAACATAGTGGAACATAAAGAAGTAAGCACAAGCACTGAATAATTAAGAAATCAATAAACAACTCAGCATTTCTTTGATGTTCAAATGACCTTCCTGAATTGGAAGCTAAGACAGTGTATGCAGTATGAAATCTCTAGCTAGCTAATGTACCAAGTAAATTTGAGTAGGATGGTAAATTTTGATTTAACTATCTTAACTGTTTTGATAGGTTAACTGTAAAGATCATTGAATCAGTCAGATATTAGTTCAGCAAAAGCCAAATAAAAGACAGTGCTTAGGAAGGAATAGACTTGTAGAGAAAAAACCAGAAAGTTGTGGGAGGTAGGTGGTAAAATGACACTCTGTAATGATGCTCCTTCTTTCCAAAATCCGTGATATAACCTCCCACTGCTGAAGACTGAGGTCACAAAAAGCCTAAGGAAAGCCAACAATACTTTTTTTTGATTAATGGAAATATCAGAGTTCATATGAGCAGCTAGAAAAATCTTATATGTCCGGGACTGAGAAAGGCAGGAAGGAACATGGCAATCCCACCTTTTGCACCACAGCGCGAATGGAGCAGTCTCACCAGAGTGAGTCAGCTGAGCCAGGGTCTGACAAGGGCTTCAACACAGAGGTACTGTTGGAAGGGCAAAATGAAAGGTTTCAAGTTCTTTTTTGTGGCAAACCACCAGCCTTTTTATCAGAGATGTGCTTTATGTGCAGCAGTATGCTGTAGATGGGTAAATATACAACAGTTGGAAGATTTTTCTGCCTGGGGTCAAAAACACCAGCCTCTACTGAATGAATCGTCTCCTCTTACACCATCTACCTGCATCAGTCTTTTTAGGGTCACTCTGTGGTGCAGATTTTCTGCCTCTTCACTTATGTATTCCAGCCCAAATCCAGCCCACATGTTCCTCTGTAAGTGGGCATAATGTTAAAGATTCAGCTCAAGGATGATGAGGCGCTACAAATTGCTGAGTGCCTTTGGCATGAGGGCACACACAGTTCTTCACAGAACAAACCCAGCTCCCCTAGGAGTATAAATGAAATCACCCCAAATGTCTCACCACGTATACAAAGTCTGTAATCCACTCTGTGTATCAGCTCTTTAAATGAGTTGGTTCTCCTCATACACAAAAATAATCTTTCTCAGATGGTGGTAATAGATTTTTCCAAGATAAAGGGTAGCACTGAGAATCTGTGTTCACCTTTTATCTGCCCTCTTTGTGCTGGTTGTGTTGATGAAGTCTACAAAGCAGCCTGAATTGAAAGTCAGCTTGATAATTTGTATCTTGCTCTCTTACCTATCATTAGAGTCCATCATTATCTTCTAAAAGATTTTCCATTGCTTCTGAAACAAGTGAAGTCAGCACTCTCTCTCTCTCCTTGGGAAGCAGTACAGCTGTCAGTTTGCCAATCTACCCACAAAATGTTACATCCATTTAGCAGTTCTGAGGAAGATCTAAATGGATTTAGCCGTATTTGATCAATTTTAAGTTTATTTTTATGTTAGTTCAAATCATTAAGAACTTGAGCAATAAACGAATAAATGGAAAATATCGCTAGAAGTGATGTTATATGAAATTAATCATGAGGATTGTCAGAATTTCTAAGGAAATTACTTTCATTATCAACTGTAGAAGTACTGAAGATAAGCACACACACACACACACCCCACCCCCCTTCTCAAGCCAATCAAATATTTTAGGATACAGGATGTTTCAGACAATAAACAGAGACAAAAGTGATTAACTGTGAAGTACCTGATGGGCCCAGGAAGTCTGAGCACAAATCCTGGCTGTGAGCTACTCATTAGTGAAAATTCCCTAATGGTTCATTGATTATATAATCAGTTTCAATAGAGATTGATTGTATAAGCAATATGCCCCCAAACCTACATGCCATTTACACATTTTATTCAGTATCTCTTAAAATTAAACCAAATAATAATATGTCATAAATCAAGAACTCAGAGGTCAATGAGTTCTCTGCTCATTGCACAGAAATTGCTAGAAGCCCTTAGAAACCTAACACAAATATACTTAAGCTACTACTTTACTCTACCATCATCTTGAAGCTTATTTAAAAATTATTGTGAACTTATTTAAACTCATTGCTGAGATCATTGGCATATATTGGTCTATAGGGTGAAAAAAAATATAGTTTTTGCATTTCTCCCCCAAAAGATGAGAATTTCAGAAATGTATCAAAATAAGCCTGTGTGTAAGTCGTAAAGTCTGAGTCATGCATCAGGTGCAGTAACGGGGGGGACACGACGGTGAAAAGTGGCCAGCAGTTATTTCCAAATATTGATAAAATAAAATAATAAAATACTATACAATACAATACAACACAACAAAAAACAACAGTAGTGCAAGTGCGTGAGCTGTTTACTCAGGCAGCCAGTTCATAAACAATCTGCTTTGTTGGCAGTATAACTAAGAACATAACTATAATAAAAAGAGTATAACAAAGGCAGACTCCAGTAGATGAGCTTTTGACTTACCAGCATTTGGACAGAACAGTGTAAACACTAGAGCTCCAGCCTCTGCTCAGTGTCAGAAATTTCCATCCTTGTCCCTGCCTTATATTTCCACCTTTTGACCACATAATGAGGTTGACTGGAGCAATTGCATTTCACAGCAAATTTTCTCTGACTTCAGAAAATACAGGAAAGGTTGTATTATCCATTGTGACCCTAGAAATCTTTGATTTTGGCTTTTGACCTAAACATTTTCATACCAAGGAGTGATGCATTATGAACAGTGATGAATATGAAAATAATGGTATAGGTTGGTACTGCTATTAAGTAGGATACTGGCTGGTGTTAATTAGGTATGTGATGACATTTTCTACACTGATGTGTTCCAACTGCTGTGAAACAAATGTCCATGGATTTTGTTAGAGCATTCACAGTTGGTGTGCAACTCACTCCCCTTGATTGTCAAGGCACTCAATACATCTTCTGCCACAGTTCAGCTATATTCACCTGAACAGACCACTGTTTATTGCTTTCCCAACAGGTATCTGAACCTGGAAGCTCCAAATCAAGAATTTCCTTGGATTCTGAGCACCACAGCCAGCCAACCTACGTCATCTTATTTTGTTCACCACTATTCTGTTGTCTCACATTTGCAGGACAAATACCCAGATCATATGTATGCATTGGCAACTTCCACTCAGATGGTATGAGTTGTAAGCCAAATCTGACATTGTAATGTTTGTTTTCATTAAAGAAGTCATAAATGTGAAAGGTTCAGATTTCCAGTAGAGTATTCTTTCTTCTCTGAGTCACTGTTCCTCCTGCTTTAATTAAATTGTAAGAGGTTACGTGAAGATATACTGGAAGTCTAGCAATGAGGTTGTAAAATGACAGAATCAATTTGCATTTTAATTAATAAATCATGACGTAAATTATCATTAACAATGCTACACAGGTTTTGAGGAACTTCTAATATCTAGTACTTTTTTTTTTTGTTACATGTTTTTCAATAAATAAGCATCAATAATTTTTAGGTTGCAAGTCTCAGCCTGAAGGATCACTAACAAAAAAAAAAAAAAAAAAAAAGAAGCTCCTGAATAAGCAGGCAGCTGACATACAGGATATTATTGCCTCCTAAAGAAAGAAAGTGTTTAGAGGTACAACAGCAGAAATCCCAATGGCTATGAAAAGTGGGATTTTTTCAGACATACAACTTACAGCAGACAGTATCTTCATTATCAGATCTTTGTACTACGCCTTCTACCGTACATACACCTGTATCAGAATAGCCTGTTAGCTGTAAGAGGATTAAAAACAGAGTTTTCTGTGCTTGTGGTATTTGACATGTTTAGTACGTGTAGCATTTAGGTTTTCTAAATCTGAACTCCAGTGCAGCAAGATGATGGATATCTCTTATTAGGTGGCTCGAAATCTCTAGGAGACAACAGTGTAATTTCAATGAACTCATTGTTCATCCTTACGTTAAGAATTTTGGCATAATTCACAACCACCTTTACACATAAACCAGGGTTTAAATAATGAAAAGTCAAATAGAAACATGATCTGTTAATAGCAACAAAATGAATTTGCCATCTCTCTTCATGAAAATGAAGAAAAACTGCAAACTGCTTTCTGGTCTATTCAACAAACTCATTATAATCAACCCTACCACTCCTGGCAGGCAACAAGAAAGTCTAACAAAATACTATGCCTCATACAGACAGAACTTTTATAGAAACCCAACTGAGAGAAGGGAGACTGGAAGGACATCACTGATAGTTGTCAGGACTACTGGCTTTTCCATAAGACTGGAGAACAAAGAAGAGGCGAGAAGCATTTTCATTATCAGATACTCATTTAACAATTCTAGCAAAGAGCAATTCTCGTGCACGTCATCCGCTTCTGCTGTGAGAGTGGCTCTGAGAATGCAGCCATGGGGAGGCATGTTTTGATCAAGTCCGCTGCTTTCCCTTTCAAAGTGAATGAGATAATGTGGCTGTGGAACAGCACCTTTTAATCAGACCAGCAGGATCCCATTGAAATGAAGTACAATGCAGCTGCAAGTTAGTGTTTCCCTAAAACAGGTGTACACTTCTCCCTTTGAAATTGTGAACACAGATCTTGTCCCCTTATCCCAAACTAAGCTTCAGTGGAACTGTGCTCAACATTGCTTTTTACTTTTTGCCCTTTTGTCACATTTTCTTTCTGTCCAAAGTAGATTTATATATGTGCCAAAAATAAATTTAACTAGCATAAGTCAAATGAGTTTTGGGTATTTTCTGCAAAAGGGGAAAGCAGGTTGAAAGTTAAATCACTTTCTTACCTCATTTACCCTCCTAGCTGGTTTCATCTCTATGCCTGAACTTAAAAAAAAGTATGGCAAAGAATTATGTTGTCAGTGGAAGAAGATGATCATAAGTTGGTATTTTGGGGAAAAAAATGGACTGATATTAACCCCTACACAGCCCTTTACTCTCTGTTGCTAGTGAGTAAATACAGTACTGTCAAACATGTTCCTCCCCTGCCTTTCATGTACATTGCATAACAGATTAATTAGCCATAACTGATGCAGTTGTGAATAGTATAATGATCACAGAGTGCTGCATAGAGCTCCTGGAAGTCTGCCTAGGAATAAGAAAGTTTCTGTCAGAAAACAGAGAAAAATCCAGAGATGTCTATGAGGTTGAACACAACCAGGGGAAAAAGGAAGGATGTTCACTTTATTGTGGTCATTTTTAGAGCTGATTTTCAAGACTTCTTTTTATGGAATGGAAACAGGATGGACCTTTCAGATGTTTTGGGGCTAAACTCAGGTGATGTGAAAACCTCTTCTTCTGATTAGTCTTGTGCAAGGGAATTTTGCATGATGCATCTCTGTGTGAAGAGGGTGATGTACTGCACAGCTGGTAATTTCTTCCCAGTGATATCTCCAGTTCTTCAGGTATAAAACCCAAGACTAGCACCGTGTCGACAGGCTGAGGCTTGGGAACACAGAAATAAAGGATTATGAACCAGTGTGGGCAATTTCCATTGTGGTATGAAGGGCAGAGCAGTAAATTTTTCATCTCTGTAGAATGACGAACGCCCTGTGACAACCTTGCCTGAGTTTCACACCCCCAGCTGCAGAAAATGGTTCTTCACCTGAGAAATTTAATGAGAGTTTTATCTTGAGAGCTATAAACTCCAGTTGTACTTCCACTTAAATTTATGGTCAAAAGTTTAGAGACTAATATAACAGAAAACTTAAGTGTCTCAAACTTAAATTAGAGAGCTGGCCTTCGGAGCTGGGAGTTCAGAAAAATCTCTATTCAACAGGCACAGCAATGACATACAACATACTCCTGTACTGGGTTCTCTCATCTAATTAAATAGAAACTTAAAATGAGCAAGCTAATGCAAAAAAAAAAAAAAAAAAAAAAAAGCAATGAAAAAAGTAATGGTGGAG
>VXAL01018012.1:342420-371864 GCA_013399475.1 Chauna torquata | reverse complement strand
CAGCGATACGGGCTGAGCGCAGCATGAGGGGCTCGCACAGACGTCCCCAAGGGCGGATGCCAGACCCTGACGGGTGCTGTCGTGCTGCGGGGACATCTCCGCAACCACAGGAGAAGAAACTTCGCTGAGGAGAAGCGGCAGCAAAACCACACTTTACAGCCCGGGATACCCTTCCACCGGCGACCAGCACATCCCCGAGGATGCCGGCCTCGGTTATGATTTAAGCATCATCCCCTGCCATACACAGAATAATAAAAACTGAAAATCGCTTTCCTTCTGCGTTGTTCTGCCTGTGATACCCAACCGAGAGCGGCTGCTGATTTGAACGCTTCTCTGTGGATAAATTTCACGTTCCTTACCAGCAGGAAATAGTGAAAATTTTGCTTCTGTAAACATGTGGAGAGCCTTGTGGTCCCCCAGGAAAATTTTCTGCTGCCCCAGTTGTTAAAATCCACTATGAAATCCAAAATCTGTTCAGGAAGATAGTGGAGCTGAGTGCAAGCAAAATGAAGAGGAAGCTCATTTCTTCCCCCCCTTCGTTAAACCTGGTATAAGGCTCGTGAATACGTCCCAGTTACACTGAACAGGCATTGTCTATCAGAACGGACTTCATTTCAGCGAGATCCTGCTCAATTTCAATACAAAAATTGAAGCAAAATAAAGAGAAGATGGAAAGACGGCTATTTAGTTTGATTCAGACTTCCTGGTATCATCTCCCTCCTTTTTTATTTCAGCATCACCTTCTTTTCTCTCCGTTACTTTTGCTGGAATTAAATTCGCCGGGGTTTCACTGGGCAGCAGCAATGGCACTAACGGAGCTGCTGCTGCTGCTGGGTGACAGCGCCAGGTGTGGGCAGCGGGGACGCCCGGGTCCCCTGTCCCCTGCCCTGCAGTGACAGCAGAAGCCCTGCCCAGCCTGACGGACGGATCAGTCCTGCTCTGCGACCCTCGGGCACGGAGCTGCCGCTCTCCCTGCGCTAGCTCCTCCAGCCTCGAGTGCCAGCCAGTTTTTCCTCCGCTTCTACCCCAAATCCGCTTTAATGCACGGGACAGTCCCCACGGGATGGAGCAAGGATGCAAGACCCCCCAGGCTTGCCCAAGCCCAGGTCAGACATTGCTCCCGGCAGGGCCTGTACGACAGAAATCAGGATCTGGCCCTGCCGAACCACGCAGCAAGCCCCGGGCTGCAGCACGACGTCCCCAGCGTGCCACCCGGGCGGGTGACGCGGGCAAACGCCAGCCCCTCAGGAGCACGGGCAGAGCGGAGCTGCTGGGCGCGGATTTAAAGCCCTGATTGCCAGAAATCACAGGACGGCTGTGCCGGGAGGGGGGCAGAGAATTAGCTTCAGTCTCTTAATTAAAGATTTGCTCTTCATTTGAATTTCAGATGCCAGCTTTAATTTTAGAAACTTTCACAGCAGCAGAGGGACCTGCCCACCTTGCCGCTCCCGGCCCAGCGCTGGGGGACAGATGCCACTGCGGTCTGTCCAGGGCCGAGGACGGCCACGCACCGGGCACTCGCTGCGCACCGCGGAGCCTGGGACCCCCGGGCAGCCCTGCGAGCGGCGTGGGACAGCCCCAGCGAGGGTCACAGGGGTGTGCCCATGCCCGTGGTGCAGCAGGGGATGGTACTCACGGTACTCACGTATTCGGTGTCCGCCTTGGAGTCGTAGTACTCGATGTCTTCCTCCTGCAGAGAGAAGGAGAGCTGGGTTAGTGCAGGGATGGGGGTGCCGGGGGGGTCCCCATCACCGCCCCCACTCCCCCTTACCCATCCCTTGGCACCTCCATCAGCCACCGCACCGCTGGGGATGCAGCCCTGCCTGTATCAGGGGGGACCACACTGGGACCCCGCGTCCCCCTCGCCCGCCCTCCAAGGACCGGCCATCGACTGTCCACTTGCTGCCGCTCACAGCTCCCCACGGAGCCACAGCAGCGAGGGCACAGCGGGGCCGTGCACAGGCTCCTCCGCAGCCAAACAGCCCCGTGACGGTGCCACTGGTGACACGCGGCTGCACAGCGTCCCCGTACATGGGATGCTCCGGTCCTGCTGCGGGAGCCGCGGCAGAGCCGGGCACAGGAGCGTGCCGGGGTGGCCGTCCCTTCCCGTGCGGCTGAAACAGCGAGCAGCGTCCCTGCTTCCGCACAGAAATGCACGTCGTTAATTTGGGGTATTTAGAAGCTATTTAGGCAGAAAGGTCTGCTCAGATTCCTCTTCCCTGCGTGCTGGGATGCGAGGCAGCTGATAACATTCATAAGGAGGCAGGCAATTCAGAGAGCGGTAATACTGTCAAAACAGAATTTCATCTCCCATCAAAAGGGGTAATTAAAGGGCACTCGGGGGCTCTCTTCTGCATGCAGGGATGTGAGCGCGAAGGCAGGCGCGGCGGCAGCGCCGACATGTCTGCCGCTCCACCAGCCGGCAGCAGCCGCCGCGCAGAACCACCCTCTCCCCCTGCGCCGCAGAGCCCAGACAGCGTTTTACGACGCTCACTGCTGTTATTATTTAAAGAGGCAAGCGATCTGTGCTCAGAGCAGCCGAGGAGGACGGAAACCCAACCAGAGCCTCGCTGCCTCCATCCCTGTCCTCCCCGTTCCCGCTTTGCCGCTGCCTCTGCAGCACCCAGCCCANGCTGATGCGGCACGTCGCCCGGCCGCATCCCTCGCCCGGCCGCATCCCTCGCTGGCCCAGAGCCCGCAGCTGCCCCGGCCCCAGCGGGAGCCGCCGCGGGAGCTGAAAGATGCCAGCCCCTCACCGGCACTATCCGCCAGCCAAAACCTGCTCCGCCAAAGCGATTTGCCGCTGCTTCTGGTCGCTAAGACGTGAGGTGACGGTGCGCGCGAGCTTAAGGAGACCGGGGCAAATCGCTGAGCCGCCAGGAGGGGAGCGAGGTCGGGGCAAAGCCCCCAGCGGCTGCCAGAGGAAAGCCTGGGGCAGCCGTGCCACCAGAGACGGGGACCGGGGACAGCGTGGCCGAGCGGCTGTCCCCAGCGCTCCCAGCACCCTGGCTCGCCGCTCCCGGTGACACTCTGGCTGCGGGCCCTGCAGGTGGCCGTGCTGGGAGGAGTGGGCGTGCTGGCTGGTGGCACGGGGACCCCGGCAGGCTGTGTGGCCACCGTCCCAGCAGGACGGGGACTGCCAACGGCAGTTTCAGCATCCTCCTCTGCAGCCCCCCAGGCTGCGGCTGCAGCAATAAGGGCGCGCCAAGAGGGGAAAGTGAAAAAAATCGATGCAGCATCTTCCAATTTCTGCCATTAAAAGCCTAGTCATTAAGGGAATGTACTTATTAATTATCTGTGATCTGTTGTGAAATGCTGAGGGGTTTACAACAACAAGAAGGGGGGAAAAAAAAATTAATTTCTCATCTGATGGTCGCCCGGCGCCCTCCTGGTGCCGCCGCGGCCCCGCGCACGCCCCTGCCCCTCGCCGGAGCTGCATCCCCCCAGGTCCGCGGCCATCTGCATGTCGTAATTAAAGGAACCCCTGGGAGACCCGTAACACAAACGAGCTAATTTCATGTCTAATGATCTTTAATCAGAAGTGAGTGTGACTAACAACAGCCATCCAGAAGGTGCTTTGTTATTCGTTTTATCTTCCATCAGCTCCTCCAAAAAGCTCCGTTCCCCTCCAGTGGCCCTGATCCCGTGGTGGCGAGGGGAAGAGTCGGCCCCGGTGTCACTGGTACACGCGGAGCAGAGACCTCCTCCGGGGCCGCGGAGTCCTACACCACGGCACCGACGACGCCAGAAGCAGCCGGGTGCCCTCCCGTCCCCTCTCCATGCCTCGGATGAGGTCTGCGCAGGTGACACGGCTCGCGCGGGACAGCCAGCGTCACCTCGCAGCCATCCCGGAGATGCTGGGGTCTCCTGAAGGGACACAGGGAGACCTACAATTTCCTCCCCCTCATATTTGCTTTTAAAGCCACGCTCATCGTCTTCTTCACCTAATCCTCTCTTCCTCCTCCTCCGGTCCACGCTAAATCAAGCGCACAGCCTGTGCAAATAGCACTGGTATTTCCGGAGTCTTTCAGAATAAATACCAATAAAGAAAACAAGTGGGTGAGCATGTCCAGGGATTTCGGGGCGGCAGCCCCCGAGCATCGCCCTCGTCTCTTGCAAATGAGCCCGTGCAGCAGCACTTGCTGGTTTGAACTGGTGAAGGGGAGGAGGGCAGCAGGCGCTGCTCCTCGGCGCGGCGTTAACCGGTGCCCATGCACCCCCCCGGCATCGCCCCGCGGCAGCTGCGTGCCGGCACTGCAAGCGTCATCACAGTAGAAGCGTGGGGTTATTTTAGGCTTCAGGCACGGGGAAATTACCTTGGGAGTTAAGCGCAGTCACAGAGCTATCTGCAAAAGCCTGCGAAGCCACCCAGGAAGCAGGGTGCCGGCACCAGGCCCTCACGTTTCGGGGTCCCCTCCTGGATGGGGCTGCAGGGCTGCTCTGTGTCAGCACCTCCCTGGGGACCCCAAGCCTCGCACGTCTCCCCTGGGACCTCCCAGACAGCCCCAGTGCTCCTGCTCCTCCAGCTCAGCCCAGTGCTGATTTTACAGGAGAAGCTAATTAATTAATTAAAGCAGCCTGTGAGCTACTCGAGAGCTGCGAGCCGATTCCTTTCCAGCTGCTCGAGGGGACCCTGTTCAGCACCGGCGGTCCCCGCCACGCGCTCAGAGATGAGCTTTGAGCTCCAAAATGCGAATCCAGAAGGCCCCGGTGCCGTGGAGATCCTGCGGGGAGAGGGCACTGCTCCACGCCGCGCGCCATCTCCTCCCCAGCCTCCACAGGCACCGAAATAGGTCTTTTTATTTTTATTTTTTTTTTTACAATTCCAGCAACTAAAAATAACATTCAAAAGGTCAGTGCTCTGACGGCAGCGCTGCAGCCCGGCAAGGTCGCAACCGCGCAGTTACCAGCCCAAGGAGGTGGCCATCGGCGCACGTCCCGCGCAGCGCTGCCGCAGCCCCGCCAAAGCCTCGGACGGAGGCTGCAGCCGCGAGGCCGCACGCCTGCGGGAGGGAGGGCCGGCACCCGAGCGGGGACGAGGTGCTCTGGGCACGATACATGGGTTTCTTTGCAGCGCGTGCCGTGGGCTCAACCTGCCCTGGTCGAAGCGGGCACGCCGGGCATCCGACCGTCACTAGGGCACACTGCAGCCTCCACCGTCACTTCTGCAGCAGATGCGAGCGCGATCGATGCCTTCAACGCCTGCGCTAACGCTGGGCTCTGTAGCGCTCTCTCGCTAGCTTTGCTATAAGATCACCCGAGCCGGCTAATCCTCCTCCCGTGGATCTGTTGTCCTCAGCTGGATCTCCTCCGGCGTCTCGGCGTCTCGTAAGGGTCATTCTGCTAATCGTAAGCCCTGGGGGCACCGCGGCTCCCAACCGAGATTGTCAGGTAGCTCCTGCTGCACCGCGTTGGTTTTGGCCCCTCGCAGCCCCATAGCTGCGGGTTTCATTTCGCCGAGCAGCACGGGCGACCCCTGTGGCCGCGAAATCTTTTTCCACACTTAACTGGCTCGGGAAGAGCCAAATCCTGCAGCAGTTTGCCTTTGAGGCCACTGGGAGCAAGTCGGAGGGAAGACGGAGCCACGGGACAGGGATGGATCCCACGCTGGTGCCTTCCCGCGCCCCGGCTGTCACACGCGGGCTCGCAGCGGGGCAGGTCGGGCCGCAGCCCAGGACATGCCGGAGGGCTCACGAGCCACGTGAGGGGGCTTGGTGGCTGCCCAGACCTGGGGACAGCCCGGCCCTCCTGGCCCTGACGCAGGTGCCGGGACAGCAAAGGGAGCTGGTGCGCCCACAAAACGCCAGCCGCTCGCTCACGTGCAGATCTTTGCGCTGCCATCAGCGTTTATAACGGGCAGTAAATATTTACGGGGCTCTTTGTGTCCCTGAACCATTAAGCACAAAGAAAAAGCAACAGAATTTGCTTACAGTTGCACCTTTCCTACGCAAGCTAGCCGCCGGCGCTTCACGCAGCCCCGAGCAGCTCTCACCCCTCAGCTGCGACGCCGGCAGCTCCGTGTTCTCGTTAAGGGCTGGGTGGCAGCAGGGCACAAGCAAAGGGACACGGCTGGCCTCGCTGCCGCCAAATCCGTCCGTGTTGGGGCCACGGGACGGGACCATCGGGCCGGGTCCTCGCTGGCCAGTGTCATGCGAGCCAGGCTTAGCTGGTGGCACGCCGGTGGCCTCAGCTGGGGAGAGCGCGCGCCCGAAGGGCTTCCAGCCCTGGAAGTCCCCGCACACAGGGTGCGGGCAAGGAAGGGACAAGGGATTAGTCTGAGCTGCCGTCTTCCGTGTCGTGATGAATCCTTCCCCGCCACAGCCCCCACGGGCTGCGGGATGGACCAGAAGATGCCTCCCCTCGCAGCCCCCTCCATGCAAGCCCCCTTCAGCGCGTTCAGCAGCACAGGCCATACGCATCACCAAGGGCAGGTGGAAACAGTCGTCATAATCCGCCTTGGCATCTTTTTTTTTTTTTTTTAAAGCAATTTCCTTCCTCTGCCTCTCTGACAGAGCTGGGGAAATATTTAAGTGACCCGTCAACGCTTCTTTCTTCTCCCCGAGAAGACGCTTTATCTGATCACGCCTCGCCGACTGTCCTTCTCCACATGGCATCTCCCGTCCGCCCGCGCTCGCTCAGGACGCGCCTGCCTCTCCCCTCCTGGGCGCTGCGGGGACGTCGGCGCCCGCGGGTACCAGGACGCCCTGCCCTGCGGGTGACAGCGTGGGACAGGAGGGGACGGCAGTGCTGCACAGAGGAGAGCTGGCAGGCGGCGTGCCCACGGCACCGGCACGTGTCGCCTGGTCCGTCCCACGCCGCGGGGTAAGAGGAGCCCCTCGAGGCACGTCCGCTTCTTTTAAGAGTGAACAGCACGGCCCCGCGTTTTTTGTGAATGATTTTCTTGTTCTGCTTTCGGCCAGAATGGCTCCACAGCCAGGTTGGTGCTTTAACACAGTAATTCTCAGAGCGTAATGAAAGCTGACATTATATCAAACACAATAAAGACTCTCAGTTGATGGAGATCATTCCTGAACACACAAACCCATTAAACTGAAAAAAAATATATCAATTCTACACACTCGCCAGCCAAAAGAAAATGTGATTTGTTATCTAAAAGGGGGTTATAAACACAGCTTCAATGCACTTTCTGTGCTGTAATGAAAACTGGGTTTGAAATGGCAAGACGACTGCAAATTAGAGTATTTGATTTTATTTTCTAACTTTTTAGGTAAACCTTCTACAAGGGCAAGTGCAAGGTTACGGCAACGATCTTTCTGTTCTCAGCCGATAAGTAGGATCTGTAATTAAAGGAGGAGAAAAATGAAACGGGGGATAAGGAACTTGCATTTGCCCTTCTAAAGATGCTTTGAACACAAAGCCTGGTGCAGCTCCGTAAAACAGAAAACCGGGGGAGAGAGAAAGAGCCAGCAGCATCTTGGCACGGTGCGGCACGGCCGCTGCTCCCAGCGCCGGCACGGAGCCGGGGCACCCGGCCACGCTCTCCCATCGCCGTGCTGGGCTTTTCTGCAGTCCCCAGCGAGAGCCTGGCAGTGAAATCTCTGTCATTCTTTCTGTCCGTCCCCATTTGGCAAACGGTGATCCTGTTTTCCCCTGAGTTTCGTTTCTAATGGAGCTTGAAATTATCTGGGCTTTGTTGTTCGCTTCCTTGTTTGCACGTGGGAGTTATTGATGGCGGGAGCACCGCGGGGCTGGAGGGCAGCCCGGGCTCCCTCTGCCACCTCCGTGGCACGGCACGGCACGGCACGGCTACCCCAGGCCTACCCCGAGCAGAAAGCACCGTGCTGCATCCCACGGTCAAAGCCTGCTTTTCGGTTGCCCAAAACCCGGCGTGACTTTCTGTGGCCGAGCCGCTTCACTGCTCCGAGCGGGATCGTATGAGCAGCCCTGTGCCGAGCACACGCGGCGCTGGAGCTGGCTGAAGCGCGGGGCGGTGGGACGCAGGATGTCAGCGCTGCTGTAAGGCGCTTCCATTTCTCAGTCTGTTGAAAGCGGGAAGAAATATTTTCCAAAGCGCTCGGCGCTTCCCCCTCCGAAACGAGCCACGCGTTCAATCACCTTAACGGCCTCGGCGGCCTTTCTGCTGCAAGACGCGGGCTGTAACACCGCACCTCCGCGTCCTACCCCGCTGCACGGGGTACAAACCCCGCTTCGTGCCTCTTCCAGCCACTCCGGCACTCCCGCAAAGCTGGGGACGCGCACGGGGAGACGCTCCGCACCCGCGCCACCCGAGCGAGGCCGCGTCCCTCCACGCTGCTGGCTGGGTTCGTTCTCTGGCGAAGCACGAGAAGAGGGAAGCCGCTCCGCAAGGGACCACCCGGGTCACGGCGCCGGACACGTGTCTTGCTCCTTGCAAAGCTCAGAGAAGAAAAACACTGCCGGAAAAATAAAAATGGCATTTCCCAGAGTGACGTTTCTGACAGCCCCTTCTTGCAGCCCACCCTACCGGCAGCTCAACGGGTGGCGATTTTTTTAAAAGGAGGAAGGGTCTGCTGGGTGCCGACCCTTCGAGCACCCCGTTCGAGGTCGCTGGCTGCTCCCCGGGCAAGGTGCACGCGGCACAGAAACCCCAGGCTTTCACCCACAGCATGTAAATCACGGGGTGTAAATTGTGCCATCAAGTCAGCCCGGTGCAGCTCGGCAGGCGCTACACGGGAATCCGCTCGGGCATAGCGCCTGTCGTAAAGGGGCGGCATGCGGGCTTGTTACGGGGAAGCTGTCCCATAAATCGTGCGCTTGGAGAAGCAGGTGCAAAAGAGCAAAGCAAACATGGTGCCGAAATGTGCTGAGCCCTGGGAGGGGAGTTTTTTCCAAAAAGGTGATTTCCCCACCTTTGGGCTGGGACCCAAGGAGAAGCACTTTGCACCTGAAACATATGGAGAGAGGGGAGGCAGAGGGGCAGCAGGAGGAAGAGGGGAGCTTTCTGGTGTAGCAATGAAAAAATGCAGCGAGGAAGAAGAACTGGGAGAAAAACAACAGTAATAAACATTTTATGAAGCAGAAAATGGCTTATAAAGAAGTCAACTTTTAAAGGCAATTTATACAATCCTGCCAAGCGCACATAAATGTGGGAATGGCTTTCTGCAGCGTCTAAGTGTCCCTTAAAGGGACAAATAGCTCCGGCTGCCCCAGCAAACCGACACACAGCAGCGATGATGCCCCGAGAAGCATTTCGCAGGCTGCACCTTTGACATCGTCCTCCAGGCCTGGCCACGCTCCCCGCGCCGGCCGGCTCAGCTGCCACCGCCGGCCACGGGTCGCTTGCCCTGCGCTCAGGCTGGGGACCCCGAGGCGTGGGCAAGCACCGGGCTTGCACAATAAAAGAAGAGGGAGAGGCAGATGGAGGAGCAGGGAAAATCAGTCCCAAGCTGTGGCTCATTTCTGGGGGCATCTCCCAGCAGAGCTCAGCCTGGGGAACCGGCAGGGACGGCGCTGAGCCCTGCCTGCTCCCACGCGTTGTGGCACAGCCGAGACCGGCTGCTGGTGCTGGGACGGGTGTGCAGGGCTGGAGGAGCATCCGGGCCACGGGAAAGCCCCGAGGGAAAGCAGAGCACGGGGTCGGAGAGGAGCTGGGAGAGCCCGGAGCGGACGGGCAGCGCGGCGGCTTGCTGCAGGGCAGGACGGGCTGGCACGGCCGCTCCCGCGCCTGCTGCCGAGGTCTGCGAGAGGCACGCGGCGGGGTGAGCGTCCTGGGAGGGGAGGCACTTTGGGAGCCACCTAACCCTCACCGTAACCCTAACCTAACCTTAACCCTGACCCTCACCCTCACCCTAACCCTCACCGTAACCCTCACCCTGCGGGTGACCGACAGCCTTCGGGAAGGAAGCACCGCCGGCATGCGGTGGGGAAAACCAAAAACCCCAGCGCCAGTGAGGAGAAAGACACTTTCCATGTGGAGATCGGTTCCGAGTGATTGCTGGAAGCAGCCTAGCAGCCGTTTTTGCTCCTGCTCTTGTTTCATTTTCCCCTGAACTTCCATAGCAACCCATCTGCAGCGAGCGACTCTAATGTTTAATGGTCCTGCCATTAGCACTAATGCATCGCAAACACTCAGCATCTGCCGTCACGCGTTCAGATGGAAACACAAAAATAACCGCACTCGGTGCAATCTGTCATAAACTCCAGCTTGAGGTTATAAAATGACACGCTGCGAGAGGAAGGGAGAGCTATGGCCAAAACGAACAAGTCGCTTGGTGGGAAGGGACGAGCGGTGACGCTGCGGGCGCCGCTGCAGTCCTTGTCGCCGCTGCTGGCTGCCGCGGGCGTGCTCGCGGTGCTGCTCCAGCAGAAGGGGCCCGGCACGTCCCGGCTGAAGCACAGCGGGAGGAGGCGGCACGCTCTGCCCGGCGGCTTGCAAGCCGCAGCGCAGCCCCTCCGTCCCTCCGGTCCATCAAGCGTCCCGCCCCGTTCTGGGCCGTCCTGATAAAGCTGCGGCAAGCTGCGCGGTGACGCATCGCCGCACATCGTTTCTGGGTGACTCGCTCCTAATTACCTTGATGAAGTGGTAGCAAACAGTGCTATTAAAAATATTTTTCTACGAAAGTGGATTTCTGAAAGGTTTGTGCCGCAAATGGCAAAATGAGCCAAGAGCTTCCCAGCGCCGCAGCTGCTCCTGGCACGGTTCCTGTCACCAAGACCGCTGTCCCCCTCCCAAAGGCTCTGGAAGGAGAGGAAGCGATTTTGGGCTGCGGAGGGGCACCCGCGGCACGGCAGCCGCTCATCCCCGCAGCCCGGCGGCTCCCGCGGGGACGGGCAGAAGCACCGAGGCCTCCGGCGAACTGCAGGGACCTGGCTCCGGCTCTGCCCGTCCTGGGGTGCAGGGGGCCGGCACGACGTCCCCGGAGTGTCCGTGCTTCGCGTGCTGCTCGGGGCTCAGCCGCCCGGGGAGGTCGAGCCCTCCAGCGCCGCCAGCACCCAGGCGCCCGTGGCTCAGGAGCCCAATGACCCAGCAGAAGGAGCAACGCAAAACGCGTTTTCCAGCAGCCAGGCACCAGGCTGCACGCGCGGACGCAACCTCACACTGAGCATCCACCTGGCCTGGACCTGAAGCATCTTGACCCCAAGTCAGCTGTTTCCATGTAAGACGGGAGGAAATCTGGGCTAAAAGCTGCGTAACTGCTGTAGGAACAGACCCAGGGGAGGCTTTCTGCCAGCGCTCATAGTCCTGCCGAGCTCAGTGAGGCATCTAACCCCGGCTGCTGTGCTCACCAAACCTCGTTATCCTCTTAATGGCTCCTCCACTCGTCTTGAGGAAAGAAGGGACAGTAATTCGGCAGTGCTCTCATGCAGAAAGGTCTTGGTGACAACTGGCTGCTGGACAGGATGGCCAGCGGGGACACCTCACCTCGCAAAAGTGAGGTATCGATGTGGCTGCCTTTGCCCACTTCTTTCCTTCTGCTGCTTCCTCCCTGCCCGCTGCTGTCCCGCTGCTCCGCTGCTCCCCGTGGCTCTGCCGAGGACCCGGCGCACCCAGCCAGCCTGCGGGAGGGAACCCAGCGCGCTGCACTTGGCAAGTGGCACGCTCCCAAAAGGCCCCCGAAAGCTCAGAGCTTGCAGGTGTCTACTGGACACAGCTCCCGGCGGGACAGGAACTGGCCGTGAGTGTCCATCACAAGCTGGCCACGCGGCAATCAGACGCCGAACAGCCCGACACCTTGCCTTGCCTTCTGCTCTTCCTTCAGCTTCCTCCCCTTGCTCAACCTTGTGCTTGGTGACCATCACCAACGGCAGGAAGGTCTACAAGAGCAGCATTTGGCTTCAGGTCCTATTCTCTTTTCCTCCACCACTTCTTTTTCCATGTTTGTTTCTGTTTGCAAGCCCAGTGAGACACCTAACCGCTATCATTTAGCGGGCAAACACTGCCAAGCGGCCAAATCCCCTTTGTGGGTAGACAGGACGGACTAGAAGCACGGGCTGATGCAGGAGCCCAGCCTTTTTTCAGGGATCGGCACAATGAAGGAGAAGAGATTCCTTCTCTGGCAAACGCCACTGGAGACCAAGCGAGGGCTCGTCACGCAAAGGAACGCGTCGCAGGGGCAGGGAGCCTGGCGGTGACAGCCGTGTCCTTCCCGGGAGCAGCACTCGCCCCTAGAGCTGGGTGCACTCCCTGAGCCACGCCACTGCCTCGGACACCGGGGACGGCGAGGGACAGGAGAGAGGCCACCGTTGCGGGGACTGCACCGGGGGGACACCACCGCCTGTGCGCAGAGACCCACCCGCGCTGCCAGCCTGCAGACAGGAACACCAGCCCAGCACCCCGCAAGGACACGGCTGTCCCCGGGCTGTCCCCTCGGCCACTGCAGGGGCTTCCCCGCCGCAGGGCAGGATCCGGCCCGGCCCAGCCCAGAGGAAGGGGCTGGGTGGCTCACATTTTTTTATTGTAGGCTCCGTTTGCACTGAAAGGAAAACAATCTTTCCTTCCTTTTGTATTACTGTTAGACTTCGAGAGCATTTCCAGGCAGAATACTTCAGATTCCCGCTGAGCGTTATCACTGCCATAATTACAAATTCAAATGCAATCATTAAAACAACATCTTCCCTCTCCGAGCCGAGATTGCTCCTTCCCCCAGCAGCAGCCCAGCCTGGCACTGCTGTCAGGTGCCACAGGTGGGGCTGGCACGTGAGCCGCTGCCCTCGCCCAGCGCCAGGCCGGCTGCCCCCACCCTGGAAAACCCCTCCCCGGGAGCCCAAACCCGAGATGCTTCACTTCTCTCGACCTTCTCCTTCTGCCTGCTCCCACCGCCGCATGCGCAGGTGGAGGCGAGGCTGGGAACGAGCTCAGAATTGCTTCGTCTGCTTTCGTTAGGGCTGGGGACGGCAGGAGTGGGGCGTCCGGGCGGCACGGGCAGCCGAGGGCAAGGAGGGAAGAGGCGAAGGACGGGGAGCAGGGAGGGGACGAGGGAGAGCGTCACAGCGTGTCCCCAGCGCCTCGGGGAGTTCAGCGGCGAGGAGGGCAAGCGGCTGGGACGCTGGGGTGAGCGAGCTGGAGCCTTACCCGGATGTTGTCCTGCCAGTGGTGGGCTTTCTGGAACTTCTCCGCAGCGTTGGCCAGCCTCTGCAAAGAAAGCGAGAGAGGAGAAGTGAGCGCGGAGAACGTGACAAGAGTCAGGCAGCGCCCGCGCCGAGCTGGGATGGGGCACCGGTGGCACCGGGGGACGTGGGGCAGGAGGCGACGGCGGTGGCTGGAGAAGGGCTGCCCAGCACGCCGGGCTGCGCCGCTCTGCGTGCTGCCGCCTTTCTCGGAGCGCGCCGGCATCTCCCCGGGGACTGCTGCCCCTTGAACTCAATCGGGGCTGCGCCGTCTCAGCTTGGCGGCCGCCGGCACCGGTCAGGCTCTCATTTGCTGCGAAGGGCAAGGGCTGAAGCCGGCACCTGCGCGGATGTGGCTGTTCCCAGCCACGGTCAGGCCCGCGAGCAGCTCTGCAGGGCGTGCTGCGGCGCAGGGGTGCACGTCCCCCCCGTGCCTGCAGCCTCCATCCCCTCGCCGCACGCCCAGCAGCGCCGATCCCCGCTGCAACGCAGCAGCGCTGCCGGAGAGCCGGCGAGCGGGAGAGGAATCAGCCAGGAGCCCGCAGCCGCTCTGCCTGTGGCTGCTGCCCGCAGGGGGAGGCTCCTGGGGGGAGGCTGCCTCTAAAGAGCCCGGCCAGGTCGCACCAGAGGCCGGGGCCAGCACAGGCGCGTCCTCCTGGAGACAAGTGTCCCCACGGCGCTGGCCAGGAGGGCTGGCCCCGGAGGCGGCAGCCCCTCGGGCAGACACCGGAGCTCACCAGGAGCTCGCGCGGCCGAGCAAGAGCAGGTGCGGCAGGGCAGGGCTTGGAGCAGGCAGGAGGAGGCAGGCAGCTGGGCGCTGGAAGCGCTGGGGAGAAGCTGCAATCCGGCGCCTTCGTGGAGCCAGAGGGGACGAACAGCGAGAGCTGCAGGCTTTCCGTGGGATCAGCTCTGCGCTGCCAAGCAAATTAAAGCCGAGGGCAAAACAAGCAGCACCGACCTTTCCCTCCGCAGCCTTGCGCTACCCTGCACAGCTTGCCGAGACCTTGCGGGCTGAGTGGCTAATCTGTACAGCATTAATTGGCATGAGGCTAGCGAGGCTGTCGCTTCCCAGAAAGGCTCCCTAGAGAGCTCATGGATCGTGGGGAGACACAGCCAGCCGAGACGTGCCCTGCTGCCGGTGCTGCGGCAGCGCTAAGCCCTCGCTCCCGGCTTCCCCGGGCACCACTGCCACCGCCTGGTCCCTCGAGAACGGCTCACGTGTTTGCACGTGTTTCCGTGCTCTGCACCGTGCAAGCAATGCCAGCCGCCAGCGCACGGGGAGCGGGGAGCCCAGGTCGTCTCCAGCCCCCCGAATCCACTGGGAAGAGGAGGAAGGGAGAGGGCCGAGCAGAGCACGCACCACCCAGCCCAGCCCCTAGCGCCGCCGGGACCTCGCTCCAACTTTCTCCCCAAGTTACCAACACGCCCCGGACCCCACGAGAGCGGGACAGGCTGCCCACGCCAACGAGCTCCCGGCGCAGCCCCGGGGCTCGGTTGCAGCAGCAGCTGAGCCAGACCCAAGCATGATGGAAGAGAGAAGGTCCCGGTGGTGCCGGCTCATCGTGTTCACAGCCAGCACCAGCTGTAGCAGCGCCCACAGTTTAACACCTCTGCCAGGCACCCTGAGCGCGGC
Organism: Chauna torquata; assembly: GCA_013399475.1. NCBI lineage: Eukaryota > Metazoa > Chordata > Aves > Anseriformes > Anhimidae > Chauna > Chauna torquata. The sequence continues at coordinate 357,184 of VXAL01018012.1, read as the reverse complement.
GAAGCGCAGGGAGCAAGGCAACGAGCGGGCAGAGATGTCGTAAATCTTCCCATGTGGAGAGCGCAGCTTGTTCTTATCGGATGCAAGGAAACGCATCCGGATTGTGTCTGTCACAGCACAATCTCAGCCCAGGCTGGTCAAAACTTTCCTGTTTAATCTTTTCTCTTTTTTTTTTAAATCCTGATTTCTGAATCAAAGCTCCTGCTTTCAATAGCCAGTATCCATGGGGAGAGATCAGCTATCGACTGGGTGCTGAAGCAAAACACCTCCGGCTCAGGGCGCTGAGAGAAGAGGGTTGGAGACACCGTGGCCAAACAGAAAGGCCAAAGAATCGCTCCCGTTTTTACCCTGGGGGGGCTGGTGCGTGGTCTGTAAGACAGCCCGCAGCTCCAGCTAGCAAAAGCCGTGGCCCAAATCCTGCATCCCCTCCCCAGCAGCTTTTGTGCTGTTTATACACTGAGATGGCTGATTAAATGCGAGCGTTTATTCTGAGTCGCATTTAAGGCAGCAGTGATGAAATATGCACTTTTTCTATACTTGATAAGAGCATGTTTGTTTATTGCAGGCCTGGGGAAGATTTATGGACATCTTTAACTATTCATTGCCTCGTGCGAAGTGCCTGGAGTGTTGCAAATGGTGCACTAAGTGACTGCTGCACCGCTACAGGCACTTCAGTGGAATATATTTTTCCTCTGCAAAATGTCAATTCTTCAAGTTGATCTGGACAAAACTTTGTTTCAAAAAAAAAAAAAATCCAGATGTTCTTTTCTTTGATAACCAGCATGTTACAGCGACAGGGGAGCCGGCAGCGGGGTGGCACGGCCGTACCCGGGTGCTGTGCCAGCCCCAGCCCCAGCTCTGCTGCCGCCCGACACCCAGCCTGGGGAACAGAGAGCCTTGCAAGGGCTCCTTCGGCCCCAGGGGGAGACGAGCGCGGTGATGGAGACCAAGACCATGAGGGCAGGGGGAAGCAGACACCGCTGCCCTCCCGCCCGCTGCGATTCCCCTCCAGCACCGGAGCGGCTCTCCCTGCCGCGAAGGGCACCCGGTGGGGGCGGCCACCACGGCGAGCTCGGGAGGTGGCAGGGGGCCGCTGCTGATCCGGCTCCCTGGCCACATCTCCAGGGGAGGTGACGGGTCTGCCCGGAGCCACGCACATCGCCATCCGTGCCCAACGAGTTCATCGTGAATAACGTGATCGTGATCGATACAGCTCAAGGATTATTTCTAATCCTTAATAACGATTAAACCATTATTTTTCAAGTGCTGCGGATCAATCAGGCCATCTCCAGCTGCGCTGCGTGCGGGGACCGCCAGACGCCCGGGGCGCAGGCAGCGGCCGAGGAGCCGGAGCCGGGCAGGGCTGCCGGCCCGCGCAGCGAGGAGCAGGGGCCGAAGACTGCTCGCGTGCGGGCACGAGGCAATGCCGCGGCAAGCACCCACGCGCCCGCGGCTCCCGTGCGGGCTCCCAGCCGGCCGGAGTGCAGCCCTGCCCGCAGACACAGCCAGCGGGCGAATGGAAACCGGCTCCAGAGACAGAAGCAGGGCTCCATCGTCCCGGCAGCACCGCTGCTCCCTGTTGGTGCTCGTCCCGCACCGCCGACGGCCAGAAAGACGGCTGTCGATTGTGTGGTTCAAGCAGCAAGAACAAGTAGAGGAATTACCAGAAGGAACGCACCAGTGTGAAACACCCGCCAATTTGGCCGACGGACAGGGCTGCGACTCCAGCAGGCTGTGCTTGCCTGGCCGCTGCACTTTAAGGAGCCCCGGTCTTCTCCAAGGAGTCACTGAGGGCTAAGGAGAGGAGATTTAGAGGCTGAAAACACTGAACTGAAACGACTCCGCAGGTCAGAAAAGGCCAGCAGGAGATTTGCACGGGATTGCTTCCTCGAGCCCCCGACGGCAGCTGTCCGCAGGGGGCCCGCAGGAGGGCAGGTCTCCGTCGCTCCCAGTGCCTCGCGTTGGGCGCGAATTCCTCTTGCCTGGCTGCTCGTCCGCGTGGGCGCACCGCGGGCGCCCTGCGCGGGGCTCCGGCTCGGCCGGGACGATGGCACCGTGGGCAGGCGCTGACCCGGCACCGGCGGGGGGGGGGGAACGTCACCTCCCTCCCCAAAGCCGTGCCAGGAAGAAGGGCAAGGACATCCAAGCCTACAGCGAGGGACGGTGCATCCGGATGCAAGGCTGCTGTTTGCCCTGTGGTTTTCCAAGGGAAAACAGCCCAACGCTTTTTGCTAAATCTCTCTTCCCAGCCCCCGTGTGGCAAATAAGTATGCCCTGGATGTTCCCGACTCGCTCAGCTCAGTGGATTTAACTCGGGAGGCAGCAGAGCAGAGACCAGAGAGCTGTACAGAGAGCCCAAAGGCCAAGGCTGGATTTATAAAACAGGATTACTGCAAACACCCTGCAACGGGCGGCCAAGCAGCGAAACGGCAGGAATGCCACCCCTGTGCCCCGACATCCCCACGGAAATAAAGCACCCACAGCTGTGCTGACGGCCACAGGGGATGCTCCTGGGGAGCTGCGGAGGTGGGGCAGGACAGGGGGGGCTCATAATTTTTGCTCGGTTTGCTGTGCCCTTAAAAAAAAAAAACCCATCAGCTGGAGGCTTAAACAGATGCCTTTACCCACGCTGCAATCTGCCGTCCACGGGAAGGAAATAAAACACACTCCAAGCCAGGTTTCCTGCTGTTCCAGCTCAGCACCAGTTTAAAGGTGAGCGGAGACTGGGAAACGCGGCTTCACGCCCTCTTTACCACCCTGCCACGCACAAGGCAGCCTTGGGTGCTTTTCCCAGCTCTGGCTTTTCCCCAGAGCCGCTAAGCGCATGTGCAGCTGCTGCACTTGCCCAGGGTTGTATCTGCTGCGATGGGGAGCCGCTCCTGCTAAGCCTTCATCTTCCCTCCCGCTCGTCTCCTGCCACCCCCATCCCAGCGGCCTCCAGAGCGGCACGAAGTGCGTTAACCTCCAGCACCTGAGCAAACAGCTGGCAGAAGAGATCCGTGCTGGAGACGCAAACAGCCCCTCACTACGGGGCCGCAGAGGTTCGCGCCACATCTCGTCATCCCAGTCCTCCTCCAAAAGCGAGAAACCATGGGTAAAAGGTTAAAAGGAGAAGGTTAAAAGTAAGCAAGAGGAAGCCAAACAACCCGCAACCCTGGCGGGAACCCATCCCAGGAGCTGGTTTTGCAGCTCCCCCTCCGCCAGGATGGAGGAACGAGCACGGCACAAGCCCCCTCCTCCAGCACCAGGCCTCTCCTCTGCGCACGGGTCACCCTGAAATTGTGACCGTCACCGCGACCCCTAACGAACCGCAACGGTACGGTATGTGCGCTGCCAAAAAAATGATCAACCAGCGATGGAAGAAGACAACCCCCTTATATACACACAGGGAATATAAATCTTTAGTAAACACCGTAAGGCAGTGAAGCATCTCATCCTGTAATAATCTCCGAGACAGTTGATCCCAGGGCTCTTATTACCCCAGCAGCCGTCATCTGAAATCCAGTCGGCAGCCGGCTTAGCCACGGCCGAGTATTGATCAAGGAGGCGGCTTCACAAAACGCTGCGGCATTGCTCTTTCAGAGCACTAACTTGTTTGTCAATAACTCTTTCCGCCGCACAGCATGGGCTGCGCTGGAAGGGAAAGGGGTGGCCGGATCCCGTCCCTCCTCCTCTCGTGCCTGCATCCAGCCTGTCCCCGGAGGAGGCTGGAGCTGGGGCCGGCTGCTAACGCTCTCCTGCCCATCGGAGGGCAAAGAAAGCCACGGCGGTTAGCAGAGAGCAGGCGGCAAATACCTCTAGGACTTCCAACTCCTGATCCAAAACCCAGCTGGTGCTCGCTGCGGGGGCCTGGCGGAGCGGTGAGCACCTCCGCAGAGCCCACCCGGGCCGGCAGCGAGCCTCCACGTGCTGCTGCAAGGGCTACAAGAACACACGCGGGGCCGCTGCAGGCCTGGCATGTCCGGCCCACGGCCCCAGGAGCCAGGTTGAGCCCTGAAGACGCGGCTGCAGTCATCGCACTGACCAGCTTGGTAACTCACCGCTCTGCCTGCCCGCAGCGCGTGCCTCCCGCTCCCCCGCCAGCGCCTCCGCCTGCTCCTTCTCCTCCACAGCCACGGCTTCGAGCGGCAACAAACTCCATCAGCAGCCTCACCGGAGCGCTGCAGCATGCTGGGCGGAGGTACCGGGCACAGGTACCTGCGTGTTCGCAGGGAGCCTGGGAAGGGATGCCAGGCCACAGAGAGAGGAGTGCCCGCGCCGTGCTGAGGGTGCGGAGCGGGACTCCAGCACTGGGGAAGGAGGAAAGGGAGAGCATCACTGCTCGGGGAGTTACTCCTACCCCAGAGCATCCTTCAGGCCTCCAGAACAGAGCTGAACTTCCTGCAAATGGAAAAGCACCAGGGCCAAAAGGGCAGCGCAGCCATGCGGGTGTCCCGGGCAGTCGGAGCCTGGCCCGACTTCTCTTTGGCTCTGTCTCCCTTCGGAGAAAAGCACCTCTGTGTTATCCTCCTCCCGGCGTTTCTGTCCTCCACCGGCGCCGATGTTTGCTTTCCTAAACTGTGCGCAGAGAGCAGCTCTGCCTCTGCCCCAGCGCCCTGACTGCTCTGCTGGAGCCGTGCCCCGTGTCCCCGTGGGGACGTGCCTGAGCACAGTGACATGCCCTGGGGACTGGCAGTAGCAAGCTCAGCCGCTCAGACCCTCCCCGGCTTGTGTTTTCACCGATGAGAAGCCAAATAACCATTGCCCCCATCTCTCCTCGGGGAGGAAGGGTGAGCTCGAGGGTGCAGGATCCCTCCCCACCTCCACCAGGAGCGCAGAGAGACACGGGGTGCAGGACGGACGGACAGACGGGGCCAGGCACAGGCAGGCTTGGACTCTGCTCGTCATCCTCGTCCCCTGCATGCGGCCCAGGGTTTCAGCCCAGGCCGTGCTCCGGGTGAGCTGCAGCGGGTCTGCATCAGCAGTGCTGACAGACCTGCTCCATCTCTGTCCCCAGGAGCCCTGTGACGAGCAGCCTGAGGCAGCGGGGTGCCGGGACCCATACGGGGTGGCTGCTCCACCGCAGTGCTAGCTCTGCTCATCTGCTCCAGCTCAGCGTCCGCTTAACGTGACTGTCCCGGCGGTACTCGCACAAATCCAGGCTCAGGTCTCCTTCACTTCACAGCCTTGGTACCGCACGGCATTTAACAGCATCACAGCCAAAGGGAGGCGGGGGGATGTGACCGGATGCCTCAGCGCCGCGGGGCACTGCTGTAGAGAGGCGTGAAATCATCCCAGCCGACGTGGTACGCTGGCAACAAGCGACGAAGGTGCAGTTGTACCTGCTTAGGGGTCCTCCAGCCAACACGGCTTAGTCCTTTACGCTGCACGGCTAAACGCCGTCGTGCCAAGCTCTGCGGGAATGCGCTCCTTTGGGGTCTGGGGATGCGGGCAGTCCCTTGGGAAGCTGAACCAGGCAAACTTGCCTCCTCTGTTCAGAAAGACCTAAAAGTTTGCAAAAAAACAAACCCTAGTTTTGCCCAAGCAGCAGAGCAGCAATGCCAGCGGGCTGACAGGAAGAGGAGAGGCCGTGCCCGGGAGCCGGCATGCTCCCACAGCCGTCACTTGCTGTCCCTCCCGCCCGCAGCAGTAACCGCCTCAGGGCTCAGCCTGACCCAGACACATCCCCGGGGCTAGAAAGCGGTGGAGCCGCTGCAGCAAGCTGCCATCGGGATCCTCGCGTCACTTCACCAGTGTCCTCAAAGGGAGGAGGACTCGGGACTGCAAATCAGGCATCCTTGTTGCCTAAACTTCGGGGAGTATTCGATGGAGAGAAGGAAACAAAGTTCCCTTGGAAACTCACCCTCTTTCTCATAGAGTCCCCAGTAATGCGGAGCCCTGGTCCCATGGGCTCCGTGCTCCGACAGCCGAGCAAGAGCATCGTGAGCCCTGCATTGTCACAGCAGGATGCAAATGGCTTCAAATTGTGCTGTGAGGGATGCCCAGGGCACGCAGAGAGAGGAGGACCAGCCCTGCCACCCCTCCGCCTGCAGCAGCATCGCTCTGGGGCAGGGGCACGCCAGGCTGGTGCCAGCAGGGCCAGGAGCTGCAGGCTCCTTCCCACCCTCGGCTCCTCCGCCCGATCCCATCTGCGATTCACCCCCCTCCCGCATCTGCTGCTAAAAGCTGCTGGGCACAGAGAGCTTGGTACCTTGCAGCACTTCTCATGCCGGCCATGCTCAGCTGGTCTGGTGAAGCTCTCCCGCTACCCGGGAGCCCTGGGGACTTTCCTGTGTTTCTCCTTGACCTGGTGACAAACGGCTCGCCTGCTGAACAGGGTTTCAGACGCCCGGGTTGGGATGGGCTTGCCAGAAAACTACAGCTGGGGAAAAGCGATCGTGGGCAGTTCACAAAGCTGGAAAGGAGGAGAGGTGCTGCTCCTTCCCAGCTCACGTCGGACCTCTCCGTTCCAGCGGGACATTTCGCAGGCTTTGCGGAGCACCGGGGGCTGCCGCGCCGGAGGGACGTGGCTCCCGCAGGGGGGACAGAGGGCTGCAGGAGATGGTGGCTTACGGCCCGAGGTCCCGCGGCGGCAGTCAGCACTTCACCCCGGCGCGCCAGCCCCGGCCCCTCCTTGCTCAGACAAACCCCGGTCATTCAACCCAGCGACGCTCCCTAAATCACATTCAAATCATCTGTGGAGCTCCAGTTCCGATCAGCAAGTAGGACTTGCCACAGCTCAAAATCCATTACAAGAACCACAAGGCACTTCAGTGGCAATTATAAGAGATAGTTTCACTTAAAAATCAATTTTACTTAGAGCTCGGGGGAACAGTTATTTGGAGAAAAAAAAAAGGAGAAAAGGAAGCGATCCAGCTCGCCACTTGGGCAGGAGCACAAGGAATTTGCCCGGCCCGGTCTCAGCAGACACAAGGAGTCTCGGCATCCAGAGCTTCCTAGGGAAAATAAAAGTCCTTCCCATTTTGGAGAAATACGTTCTGTGCTGTAAGTTCCAAGGCTGGTAGAAAGTTTGCGCTGGGAACCATCAACAGTGGATTTATTTTAAGGTATCACCTCTCGCTGCACTGCGATGTGCAGGCTGTAAACAGCCCCTCTTTTATTATCTGCTGCCGCGCGGGGACTTCCACACAGTAACTCACGCAGCAGCGCCAGCTCCTCCGTTATTGAGTTCTTACGGTAAGGCAGGCAGGCAGCGCGCAGAGCTCTCCCCAGAATGCACCCAGACGTCACAGTGCCCTGAAATTCAGCAGGGCACCAGCAGAGCATCAGTCGAAGGGAACGGGCACCAAAACCAGCCCTTCTGGCCCCAAATCCCACAACCGCTTCTGCTTTGCCTGGAGCCAGATGCCACTCTCAGACCAGTTTGAGCACGGCTACGTTGGCCTGTGCTGCCGTGGATTAGCCGAGCTGTATTTGAGATACAGCTGGTGGCTCTCCCTTTCGGTGGACTTCGATTGCCAGAACCAGGCTGTACTGCAAACAACTGGAAATATTTGAATATTTGGCCTGGCGTGTGTGAGATACCGGCCAGCAAAGCGCCTGGAGCTGCAACCAGCCCGCCGACATCCTGCATCTGCTTAAACCGTGCTGAGGAATATTTTGAGGCATTTTCAAAATAATTGCGAGAGTTTTCTGTTTGTGCTGAGCAGCTAATTAAGCGGTTTGCAAACAAAGCGAAATCGCGGAAATTCGCAGTCCTGCGCGCCACGGCTTGCGCGGCAAGAGACGGCCTCCCCCGGGCACAGCCGGCAGCACCCCCGGCCCGCAGCGAGCCCAGGAGCAGCCCCCGAATTCCTGGAGGCCGGAGCTCCACCTGAGGCGAGGTGGTGCCCGCCTCGTGTCACCAGCAAACCGCCCGCAGCCGAGGGGGGCCGGGCACGCTGGTTATTAACGAGCCCAATACCTCGATCCGTCGCGGCGGAGCGAAGCCAGGCGGCACGCACGGTCCCGCCGGCACCAACACCGCCAGGCCAGCAGTGCTCATCGCCTTTTGCTGTTTCGATACTCGGGCAATGCCGGCAGCCCAGCCGCTGGGACAAGGCTGGAAAACAACGCGGAGCTGGGAGCCTGAGCTCCCCGCGGGCTCCAGCTGCCCATCGAGCACGGGAGCCGGGGCACCGCCTGCTCCAGCCCGACCAACAGGGTGAGGACGAGCACCAGGTCATCGCCCCGCTTCTGCAGCAGCACCTGCACCACAAAAAGCCCTTTAAAACATTTTTTTTTCCTTTTTTTTTAAAAAAACCACAGTATGAACTAGTTTTGCTCCATCTTTCAGAAAAACAACAATAACGCACTCCGCCTCCAGGCAGCGGCTCAGCACACGCCGGGTTTCAGGGAGCCGCGAGCGAGCGGAAGCAGGGTTAGAACAGGAAGGGGCAAGGAAAACGTGCATCAGAGGGGCGAGCAGTGCCCTGGAAGACCCGAGGGGAAACTAACGGAGCAAAGGGAGACCCAAAACAGGAGTGGACCAAGCAGCAGGACACAAGGCAGAGCCGTGCTCCAGCCGGGAAGGGCTGGGTGGCCTCGCAGGGCTCCCCCATCGTTAGGATTTCACAACAATTATCCATAAAGATGGCCTGACAAGCTATCAAGCAAATTACATGCTTCATGTTGAAAGTCCATTATTATGAATTTACACAATAGGAACGTAAGCAAAGGCTTCTGGGGTTTGACTCCCCGAGCACTGGTGATGGTGGCATTCCTGTCACGCTAGGAAAATTCACACCCAGCAAACAGGGAAAAATAAGGAGGGTGGGCAGAAAGTGCCCTGAGACAGCCTGGAGAAGGTAATACCAAGTCCTGAAAACTCAACAGCCAGCTAGACGGTAATTCTGCCCCTTGTCCTCCCCCGCCACCCCGAAGGACGGAGCCAGGCTAAGGGGATACAGGAGCATTCTGAAAACTTCAGCGTGGGTCTGAGAAATCCCACTGGGGAACGTGTGACCCTCTGGGACACAAGCAGCCCCCGACATGGCTGCGTGGCTTGCCAGGAACTGCCCAGGGACTTAACACAGACATTGCTGGTTTTGCCCTCCATTCATCCATTCTCTCGTCTGCAGCCCAAAATTGAAGTTCTCTGGGGTCTGACTCTGCATTTTTACAGCACAGCAAGTGCAGCTCATAACCAGCTTCTCTGGTGTGACAGGAAAAGCAGGAATCAAGCAGGACCAAAGCACCAAGGGTGCAGCCGGGTCTGATGCTAACACCCTGCCAGAACCAAGCAGGGAGCTGCGTCCGCTTGACTTCACCTTGAGCCTCTCCATTTTCTGGCTTCCACTGAGTCCTGATGTTCCTCTAATACAATTTTCCCAATCAGCTTCAATACAGAGCCACTTCAGACTCGATTATTGTCTCTTCATTTCTTCCTCTCTCTTTGTCCTTTTGTGAGGACAGCACTCTCGCTTCCTGCTGCAAATTCAGCTCTGCCCACTTAGGCACACGGCTCCTGCCCTGCGGACGTGGTGCCGAGAGCGGCTGGGTGCTAATAAAGCCACCGGCAATGAGAAGCCAGCTCCTCCTCCCTCTCCTTTGGCAACTGCGATTGACTTCCATTCTCATGCTGAATAAAGAGCAGCTCGAGCCAAGAGAGACGGACTCAAAGCGCAGTTGCCCACCGCTACGCCCCGTTCTTGGGCCTCGACTTTATTCGCTTCGGCTGAAACGTGCCCTTGGCCTGATCCTGCAGCTCCCCCGGGGCAGCACCACTGCTGGGGAACCTGCGCTGTCCTTCCCTCGGTCCCGCTTCAGGAGCATATTTCTGCTGTACTGGTAAACCTAAAAATCAGGGCCGCTTGATGCTTTTTGTTTTAAAGACCAGGCTGGGGGAGGAGAAAGAGCGGGAGAGCTCCCCTAAGGGAAAAGCCGTCAGCTGGAACAAGATTTCAACAACTACACGTTTCTTGACCTTTTCCACAGTCGTATCTTTAATGTCGCAGGGCCGAATGCGATAAAAAGAAAAAATTAATAAAATAGATTTCATTTTTAGAAAAAGGTCAGGACATGTGTTACAGGGAAAAACTCATTTAGGTGCGTGCCTGCCATCTCGCCGATCCCGGGGGCCCCTCCCCTGCCGCCCACCCGGGCCCCTCCGCGCAAGCGCTCCAGCCCAGCCATCCATTTCCCTCTGTTTATCGCCGCCGCATTTGGGGTATTTTCTCCCCTTGTCAAGGGCCAGGGGAGCAAAGTCAGTCCCCGAGGACAGAGCCACTCACTGCTGCCGAAGACGTTTTAAAAAAGAGATGTTATTTCACAGCAGCTCCTCCCCGGCCAGCCCAGTGGCCCACTCCTGGAGGCCCAGAAGCAAAAGCAGCCCAGATGCAGGCTACAGACTTTTGTATTATTAAACCTGCTCAGCAATTAGAGCAGACTTCTGTCTAACTTCTTCCTCCTTTCGCTGTTCCCTGATTTTTTTTAATTCGCTAAGAACAAAATATAATTCATCAAAGTTGGCAAAAAAAATATAACAATTACTGCGATAACATCATACTAAGTGGTGACAATGGGGGACAATTACAGCATATAGTCCATTCTATAGTGCTGCCGTCGGGATGAGTCAAAGCAGAACACGCGGGAAAGGAGAGGAGCTTATTAACGGGAGCATCAGTGCACCCGAACATAATTCCTGCCATTAAGCCGGGGAGTTACGGCCGCACAGGTGCTGGTGGGGACTGGAGAGGGAAGTTTTAACGGCAGAAAGGAAAGGTGAGGAGCAGCAGAGACCCAGATCCTTTGTGCCATACACAAGCAAACTGCATTTTCTCGGGCTGTGGCCCCAGCCAGCAGCCACGTCCCCGGACGGCCGGGGCAGCCCATGAGGCAGAGCCCGGGCCCTCCGAGGCCGCAGCGAGGAAGGTGTCGGCCCCTTTCCTCAGGCGACAAGTGACAGGACGCGAGGAAACGGCCTCAAGTTGCGCGCCAGGGGAGGGTGAGATTGGGTACCAGGAAGAATTTCTGCGTGGAAGGGGTGCTTAGGCACTGGGGGGCAGGGGTGGAGTCGCAAGCCCTGGGGGTAGGTAAGAGACGCGTGGATGAACGTCCCCTCCGCGCTCACCAACGCCCGGGGAGCACCTCAGCCCCGTGCCCGGCCCGCAGCCTGCTTTGCGGGGCACGGCCTTGCTCGGCTTCTGAGCGAGCTGCTCCAAAGCACCCCGCAGCTTTTGGTGGGGGAGCTGGGCACAGGGGTCCCCACGGGCCGAGCCCAGCACCCACGAAAGCCGCCCCGGAGGTGGGCAGGGAGCGCAGGACACGGCCACCGACCGCCACGCTTGGTGTCTGCGTGAGCTGTGCTGGGGACAGGCCGGAGACGCCTGCAAAGCAACGGCCTGGGTCTTCTTCACGCACCGAGCATCCCACGAAGCGGCTCAGTTCACTCCGCAGGCCCAGCCCGCGCGGAACTGCCAGCCACCGCTGCGGGCAGCTGGGGACAGCGGGGAGCAGCCTGGGGACAGCGGGGAGCAGCCCGGGGGCATCGGGGAGCAGCCTGGGGACAGCGGGGAGCAGCCCGGGGGCATCAGGGGGCAGCTGGAGACGCTGAGCAGCAGAAAGCTCAGAAATGGGTGGCCAGACGTAACAGCGTGGTGCACCTTGTGAAACCAGCAAAAAAAGGGGCAGTAACGAGCAGCACCGAGCGTTTGCGTGTCCCTCTCAGCGTGCCTGGCGATGGCTCCTTCCCCGTCCCTTCCCTTCCTGCTGGCCTGGATTTCTTCCCAGCGGTGATACGCTGCTCTCCTTCGCTGGAGCCAGCGCTGGATTCCCTGCTGCTCCAGCAGTTCCAACTCTTTCCTAAGACGTTATTTTTACACTTCTCTTAAAATACAACACTAAGAGAGGCTTCTTGACTATATTAACATTAGGAATCTAATCAGCAATCAGACAGCTCATAATTTTCTGATTAGCTCTGATTATACTCAATCTTTAGGAAAGAAAAAAAAAAAGAGGAAAGAGAAAGAAAAAAAAAAAGAAGGAAAAATATAAAAATATTCTCTGCTCCATTTTCTCACCCCAATTCCCTCGCCGAGGCACAAAGCCACTGCAGCAGCAGTGCCGCGGTCTCTGCCTCGGCAGGACAGTGCCACAGTGACCTACTCAGCAGGAGCTGCTCGATAACCCGGTGCCATCACACATCTTCTCTTTGTCCTTCCAGGCTCGGCCAGGACGTTGTCCCAGGGAAGGTGCTGCTCAGGGAACGGAGAAGACACCAAGAGCGCCAGAGCCGCTGACAGACCTGGAGGAGTACTGAGAGCTCTGCTCCGTGGCCTAACATCTCGGCTAATGTGCTAAAACTCGGGGGAGAGGGATGCCCGGGAGGAAGACGATCTGCCTGCAGGGAGCTGGCCTCAGCCAAAGGGAAGAGCTGGAAGGAGGAGCTTCTCCAGGAGCTGAGGAGGAGGAGGAGGAGGCTGAAGATAGCTGCAAAAGGTGGTGGTGGCCACACGCCGGCTTGGTGGGAAATGACAAGTGCTTCATGGCAGCCCACGGGGAGAGATCCTGAGGACCCAGGATGTGGGGATGGCCAGAAGGTGGGAGGCAAACGAGCGAACGGGCAGAGGACCCTGCGGTGGGGGCACGCGATGCCACCCAAGCAGAGCCACCTGCAAAGCAGCCTGCGCGAGCCGGGCTGCCATCTCGGAGCAGGCTTCTCCTCCAGCACCTCCAGCCTCCAAAAACAGCAGCAGGGAGCACTTGGGGAAACTGGGGAGGTGCCAGGTCCCCAGGATCACCTGGCCAGGCTGTTGGGGATGCATCCGGGCAGACGTTGGTGGAGAGCATGAGGAAGACTCATGCTGGGCCTTCCTCCACCTGCGCCAGTCCCTGCCGAGGGGCCTCTGAGGGGACCTCTCTTGCTGTGTTTTTGTGAAGGACGAGAACAGGATCCCTGGGACCAAGAGTCACGACTGCAGCCAGGAGAAAGGAAACCGAGGAACGAGTCCAGAAGGAGGAGAGTGCAGAGCAAGCCCCTCTCCTGGAGTTAACCAGGCGCAACGCTCCGTGTCGGAGATTCGCTCCTGACTGCAGCAAGTGATCAGCTGACGCTGCGAAGCATGAGATTTAATTATTTGTCTCATAGTCATGGCCTGCATAACTACAAATGATATTAATGGTCATAAAATTGTCCAGCTGGCTCTTCAAACCTGCTGCTGCGCCGAAGCTGCCTTACAGGGTCTGTGCAATCCATGGCAGAGCTGGTGACGAGCTCCATCCAGCAAACACCGCAGCCCTCGGCAGACAGACACCAGCTGGAGGGGCCATCAAACGCCTGCCCGGGATCACTGATCACCGAGCGCACACTTCGTGTCTTGAAGACAGACCCGATAATGAGAGTCACTCCGTAAAAGCTGTGGCTGGCCACGCGTTTGCATTGGCTTCACTAAAGCTCCTCGCTTGCAGGCTGGGAGGCCGCTTTGCAGGGGCAGAGCAGCTGCAGCTCCCTCCAGTGCTGCCGCTTGCTCACCTTTGCTGGAAGCTGTTGCTTGGATCTGCCGGCACGGCTGCCTGGAGGACGCCCTGCTCCTCACCCTGGCTGAAGCGCGCTGGGTTAGCAAAGACCTACACTAAGCGGCTTGCATCAGCTGTAAACCCGCTGGGAACCAAACGGACATCGGCCCAGCCTGAACCCAGAACAGCAGGCCCGCAGAACTCAGCTGCAAAAGCAAATTGCCCGCGTTGCACCAGCCCGACGGACGCCGGGCATAGACCTTCCCCTGGCCGAGCGCGGTGCTGGCGAGTTCCCTGGTCACATTTACACAGACTGAGCAGAAAACACCTTGAAACCCCCACCTGGACCCAGCTGCAGTGCTCCGGCACCCACACAAAGCCACCGGCAGCAAACGGGGCTCTGTTATTAACTAATGTCGGCGCATGCACCAAAAGCCGCCCGAGTTCACGTGGACGGGGCCTTCCCCCCTCCCCGTGCCAGGAAAGTCTCCTCCTTACACTCCAAACCCTGTAATCACATCTGCAGAGCCCTCTTTTGTAAAGCAGCCTCGGAGATGTAATTAGTTTGAGGTGACCTCTGGAAAAAAAAAAGTTCAAGTTTAAAAAGAAAATCTCTCTGGTTAATGCTATGCAAATTGCCAGAGAGGCAATCAGGCTGACTTTTAAACACTGGCCCCCGTCGGAACAGCTCACAAGACAGCCTTATTGTCTCTCTATCAATTTGCATCTCATTACCCACAATGCGCCGCTCGCTGGAGGTAACCTTTTGGGGAACACGCCGCCGCAGCGTGGAGGCTGGGGACAACACGGGGACTTGTGTTTACATGGCCTGCATGCGCCCGGGCAGCTGCAAGGTGGCTGCTGAGAGCCTCAGGCCGTGCCCTCCCTCGGCCCCGCTCCTTCCCGAGGGCTGCCTGGCGGCACCGCGGACTCGGGCACGCAGGGTTTGAGAGCAGCGATTTTCCCAGCGCCAAGCAGCCTGTGAGTCCTCGGCAAGGGCGTCACCGAGCAGCAGCGGCCGGGGTTGGTTTCTCCTTTCAGATGGAGCCACATGATCCTGATTTCTGCCGCCTCCTCCCCACGGCCCCCGCCTGCGGCCAGCAGCCCGACGGGCGCTTGCACGCTGCCGGCGCTCCCCACGTGCCCACCAGCTCCTCCTGCCCGAGCCTGCGTGGCCCCGTGCGCGGCAGCAGCCTGCCTCCACCCGCCTGCTAAAGACGCTTCCGAGAATCCTCATGCACTTCTTAATGTCTCTGCCAAGCCTCACCACCTTTGGGAGATGGTACAAAAATAGCGTTTTTCTATAGCAAGGAAATCAAGGCGGTGTCGC
>VXAL01018012.1:189718-342411 GCA_013399475.1 Chauna torquata | reverse complement strand
AACCCCCGCACGCCGGCAGCAGAACCCAGCCTTTCCCAAGCGCTGCGCAGAGGGAACCGCCGCTGCGTGGCACCAGCAAAATGGAGCCGGCCGGTCTCCGCTGTTCTAAGCACTCGCTGCAACATGACCAGCAACGGCCGTACTCCTCGAACACCAAAGTGCAGAAACTTCTGTGTGTTTCCTTCGGCGCGCTCCCGTTTCCCGAGCGGGGGCATCCTCTGCCAGAAGCGCAGCCGGGCAGCGGCCGCCGGGCAGGCNCGTCTGCGCCTCGCCGTCCTGCCAAGCCGGGCGCCCCGGCCGCCAGCCGAAGCAGCGGGGGCCCGCCGTGTTGCTAAGAGCTCGCGGGGCCCTCCACCAACGCGCCGTGCCACCTCCGCCGCCCCGGCCGGAGGTGCCAAGGCAACAAAGGGACTTTTAATAGGCAGGAGAGCACCGCTGCGCCGAAGAAAACCCGATCATTTAAAGCCCTTCTGAATAATGGCGCTGCCTCCCTGCTGCTCAAATCAGCTGCGGCATTTTGTTATTATGATAACTAAATACAGAAGATTTTAACAGCTGGAAATGCAGCAACAATATTTAAAAGAGTTTTTTAAATTGTTGGCATTTTATTCAATAATGGTAATGGGCTTTTTTTCTTTTTTTTCCTTTAAAGGCACAAGGTTTCCCGCTCCGTTGTTTTTGCACGGTGCCGGTCGGGCTGTGAAGCCAGCTCCTGCCTGCTGAAGGCAGGCACTTAATGCACGGAGAGGACAGGGCTGTGCGAGGGAGCCGGCAGCAGACGGATGTGCAGAAATCGCGGCTCGCTGCTCGGACACCCCGCTCACGTTTCTTGAGCCGGGCTGGGATCCGAGGAAGTGCAAAATTGGGAATTGCTGCCCGGGAGCGGCACAGCCAGAAGTAACTGCAGCGGCCGCGGCCGAGGAGCCAGCTCAGAGCCGGCTGAAGTCAGGGGTCTGGCTGCGGCCCAGGGCGGCCACCTTCCACGTCCCTGCGGAGACATCGGTCCCGAGCAGCGTGCGGCCCAGGGCGGCTCATCCCACCGGGGGCTCCTGATGCACCACAATCCATTTGCAGCGTCTCATCGCGGGATTAAAGGAACACTGCCAGCGCCAGTGCAAATAAAAAGGGATGTTTTATGATGTAGTATTTTGAGTCGTTTTGTTGCGTTGCGTTGTGCCAATTCAGGAAACTCAGCTGGCAGCGGCTCTCCCAGTCATCACCGAATTGCACGGCGAATCCCGCTGTGCCGCTGCGACCCGCCGTGCGGCGCGGCGTGGCTTTGCCATCCTCCCTCCATCTCATCCCCCAGCGCGGGCGCGCTCTGCCCCGTGCCGGGGCTGGGTTTAGCAGCCTGAGTCAAATCTTTCCACGTGGAAGGAACGGAGGCAGGTAAAGGCACGGAGCCGGGCTCCTTCCAACGGCCACGGCCACCCCCTCGGTGTCAGCTGAAGCTTCACCCTGGCGGTGCACAGTCCCCTGTCCCACCCCAGACGCCTTTGCCCGACAGCTGTTAAAAACACCGTGAAGCTCACTGCTACAGCGCCCGGTGCTTTTGCAGAGGGCTGTTTTCCATACTAACGCTCAAATAGAGGAGGCTTTGGAAGCACCAGCAGAAACAAAGCAAGGAGAGCAAAGGCAGCGCCCTGGGGACACCGAGAGCACCGGGCTCGGCCAGAGCCCTTCCCAACCTGCCGTAGACCGTACCCGCGCCCTCACCATGGCTGGATACATTCTTTTCCTTGCTTTATACTCATCTCAAAACGTTAATGCCACCTCCCTCCGAGCCAGGCGGGGATGACAGCTCCTTCCCCAGCTCCCTGGGGCAGAGCCCCTTGTGCCGCCCCGATTTTGGGAACGGCGACCCACCGGCTCCGGCTGGAGACGGGTGAAGCCGCGCTGCAGCCCGCCCAGCAGCACCCAGCGGGTAGGAGGTGGGCGTGCTGGAGCCAGCGCTGCACCCACTGCGCTTGTTTCAGGGATGGCGGAGCGGGGGGACAGGGCGACGGGCAGCCGGGGCAGAGGGCAGAGAGCTGGAATTGGAAGGATGTGGGGGGACAAAAGGAGAGCATGGGGCGAGCAGTGGGATAAATAGCAAGGGCAGGGGAGAGCGGAGAGGAGGGGCCGCTGCCGGCGGGGAGGAAAGCGCTACTTTAATGCTTCATTCAGAGCCCCAGTGCCCTTCACCCTTATGCCTATTTAATGTCATCCCATTCAGCGAGCGTCCCCATGATCTGGTAATTATCTTTTACTTACAAAAGAGCATCTCTGTGTCACAAATACTCCCCTCTCCGGCTCTGCCACAGATCAATATCTCCTCAAGGCCTTCGCCATTGTTTGGGGGAACGGAATTGATTTCTCCGAGGAGCAAGGGGAGGAAAAATATATAAATAAGTGCTGCACAGATGTGGCTCTGCCTGAGCTGCCCGCGCTGGGCAAGCAGCGAAGCAAAAGGAAAGCGCAGGGACCCCACCTGCCCGTCGCACGGATTGCGTCCCACCCGCTCTGGCTGCCCCTGCTGAACTGACCGTGGGGGCCGCTCGTTTGTTTCTTGCTCAGTGCGCGAGCGTCTGAAATGCTGGAGCCAGAAGAAATCTCTAGATCAAGATACCACCAGCAAGAGAAGCGCGGAGGTGCTGATTCAACACCACACATGGGGACGCGTGTGTGTCCCGCTTTCACGTGGCTGAGCAGTTGCTGCTGCGAGCCTGGTGGGTCCTGGAGAGGAGCCTTGGAGACATCCTCATCCCAGACGGCAGCACCGTGGCGGCTGTGTGGCTGCAGCGAGTGCAGGCTGAGCCTGGCAGCACCAGCCTTGCACGTTTTGCACACATCTGGCCAGATGTTAGCCTTCAAAGTCATGAGATAAAGGACAAATACAATTAGATCTTGTGTTTGATTCTGGGCTTCCAAACCTTCGGGATCCCCTCAGGTCACTCTTTCACGCCTTTCTCCTCCACCCTGAAAACCTTGGCAGAAAGGAGCACATATTTATCCTGGTGAAAGCTGAGACCCTCAGACGTGGGCGCAGACAGAAAACCACGACGCTGGCTGCTGCTTAGCAAGCGGAGGATGGGAGGTGCCACAAAGGGGATGAACGCAAAGGAAAACAGCAAAAGGTTTAGAAATTATGCAGGAGATACGGCCGACGGAACCTACAAGACAGTGCTACGAGGCAGGACGGCTGTGGCCATGGGCTGGTTGCAGAGGAACCACTAAAACAGGGCAGGAGGGGCCCCCTGGGGTCCATCCGTTGGGCCACCACACGCCCGACTGAGCCAAACCCTCCCAGGTGAGTATTCTGCCAACCTATTTTCAAACAACTGCCGGTGACAGAGTTCCCACAGCCTCCCCAGGCAATCTGCCCCGGTGCTTAACTAGACTTACAGCTGGCAAGTTTTTCTTAATATCTAAGGCAAATCTCTCCCGCTGCAATTTAATCCTATTACTTCCCATCCTATCTCCAGCGCGCATGGGGAACGGTTCATTACTTTCTCCTTCCCTGCAACAGGAACCTTTTATGTATTTGAAGGCTGTCACCGTGTTTTACCTCAGCCTTCTCCCAACAAAACAAACCTATCACCCCAATATCTGCAAACGGGCCCTTGCTTTCTAATCCTCTGGGCACTCCCTCCGTCCTTCTGTCCACCTGTCATTTCTCTGCATCTTTCTGGAGCGGGCTGCCAGAAGCCGGACCCAGAGCCAGCAGCGAGGAAGAGCGAGGGTTCTGCCACCTCGGCTGTACAAGACACCATCAGGTTGGTATTCTTCTTCTCTTAAAACACCTTGGCAGTGCTGGGCCACGTCGCGTTTGCAGCCTAGTAGAACCACTTCCATCTATTTCAACCTTCTCCATCATATCCTAATTTTCTGTTGTTCAAATGGGAGGAAAGGAAAAAAAAAAAAAACAAGAGTGTAGGGGAGAATGGAGATTTGCCATGAGGAAACCTGTGGCAAAGCCTTTCTTCCAAGGACCTCTAAAAATGCGTTTGTTCAGCTCCTCGGACCCAGACGCTTGTGGTTTTAAAGCACCGCTCAGCTGCTGGGGTCTCCTCGCGTCCTGAAAAGTGAATGAATCTCAAAAGACGCTCTTCCCTGCAGCGGGTCTTTCGCCCAGTGCAGAGGCTCGAGGGCTCTACACCGGGAAAACTGACTTCGAAGCACGACTTGGAATTTGCACACAAAGCCCACTTGCCCATTCCCAAGATGTCGGATTACAGGAATAACAACGTTGTCCTAATCTCAATTAGGCCCGGTCAGTCCGGAGAAGGAGAAATGAGAGAGGATGGGAAAGAGCCCAAGGGGAAGGAGGAAGATGTCTTCCAATGCACAGGCACTAAAATCCTGGCTGTAGGAGTTAAGTATCCTAAGTGGGAATCCGTACGCAGTGAGAAGATGGCAATCCTTCCTGGAGGGGAAAACACCAGCTGAACGGGACTAGGTAAACACGCAAGCAGCTTTGGAAGGAGTCGGTTCAGTCAGGAAATTCAACAGCTCATCAAGAGACAAAACTCAGGGCAAGCACACACAAGGTTGTGCTTTTGGGGAACAACAATTAGGATCCATCGCACGTGCTGATGGAGCTCAAAATTAACTGCAACCTTTCAAGGAAGAGATCGAGGCACTCCGGAGCACAAACGTCTCAGTGGAAGCGATGGTCCAAAGATGCTAGTTTGTGCTCAGGAACGGGCGGTAAATAAAACTGTCATATTAGCCAGCAGGCCTATAAATCAGTGGGTCCCTCATCTGTGACAGTGCGCGGTTCTGCTCGTGCCGAGCAGAGAAGAGACAGACGCGGGGCTGAGAAGAACAACAGTGGCCGCTGGGAGCACGGGGGAGCTCAGGTAGCAATAGACGGACAAGATTCAGGGGATTTGATTCTCTTAAAGGAAGAAGTGATTTCAAAGAGAGGTACAAACCCCCACATAACAGAGGAGGTACCTCTGAGCGCAGTCATTGAACGCTCAAATCTGGTGACAAGAAACATAGTTCCCTGTGGAACTCAATGCCTCGAGATGTCGAGGACATGAGACTTTTTTTAAGGAACAAAACCCAGATTAATCAGAGTATCATCGGTTACGCGAGCAGAGATCAAAGCACAGAGGAATGTAAGTGCTATCACTCACGGATTTATACCTCCCAAGTAACTGCTTAGGATTAGAAAGAAATTTCAATAATCTGCCGGCTAAGTACGCATTGCGAGAGTAATAATCCTTCTCTCCAAACATCTGCTATCAGCTACTAATGGAGCCAGTAATAAGCTAGGTGGCTCACAGACCCGACCTGATCTGATTGCTGCCTTATAACCTGGAACACGAGGGTGTTACCAGCTGTCCCGGGGTAACCCGTCACCATCCAGGACCACGCCAGGCAGGAAGCTGCAGGAGCACCGCACCGGGACGCCTTCCCCTGGAGCTCCCGACCTGCGGAAAGGCAGATCCCTCAAGCAAGCTCTTGCAAGCTCCTGTGCTATGGATTTTTATATTACGTGTTGTGAATGTTTCTAGTTGCATCCTGAAGTCAGGCAGACAACGCATATACAAACCTACAGGAGGACAGGAGCTTAACTGCGTGCAGCGTCTCTGTGGTAGCTCTACGACTTTGTACGATGAATTTGAGCTGTTGCTTGATGTAGCGCCAAACCCAAGCAAGCAGAATTAACTCGTGCCTTAGATAAACCGAACCTCACCATTGCTCTCATTCGCTTTCTCCTTCTATCTCTGATTTTTTGAAATGTTCCTCAGGCTCAGTGCATCGCAGGCGGCACAACTCTGCTGGAAGATGCTGCCCACTCTTGCCCAAATACCCAATGCTATTCCCGCGAGCCAGGACGTGCAGTGGAGTACACTGCCTACGCCTGGATGGCTCCAAACACCACCTGGACGGGCTGGCCAAAGAGCGAAGATACGGAAATTACAGCAGGAAGAAAAGAAACAAAATGCATGAATGGAGGAAACAGAGAGAGAGGAGGATTATGATACCAGGGCATCCAATATAAATGTTTTCCTCCAACAAACTTCCACTGAAAGGTTAGTTCTGTCATTAGAGATGGGTGAAAAATGTCAGTAGTTTTCAGAGAAAAGTGAGTAACACTTTTATTTCCCATCCTCTGCACAGAAAGTTAAACAAGGTGAAGCAGGAGCTGAGACCAGCACCCGGCTTGTTCCAACCCCTGCTCTACACCTGCAGTATTAGCACAAAACACACAGGAAAGAAAAAACATCACAAGATTATTTCCTCCCAAATTCACTACAGTTTTGAATATAATAACTGTTAAAAAAAGTCTTTCCTGAATCTCTTAGAGGCTCGCCTACCCCAGCAGCTGGTCCAGAGGCAATGCCCTGTCCCCTACCCAGGGGCAGGGCAGCCCCTGCCCGTGCCTCCCAGCTCTCCGCCGGGCTGGGACACTTCCACGGCACGTTCAGCCGCCCTGGATGTGACGTCCCAGGTCACGGGCACTTCTGCAAGGCCGCTCCCTGGTGATCAAGCCAGGCTGCACCACCTCCCAGGTCACCTGCCTTATTTCTGCTGTGGCTAGTCTGACCCCCCTGATTTTTTTCCACCAGGAGGTTTTTGTACAGGCGAGAAGCAGCGCCAGTGCGGTCCTGCACTTTCTGTTGGCATCTTACACACCTGACCCTCACAAGCTCCCCACTGCACTGCACAGACAAGATCAGGCCCTGCTCTTGAGCCTTCTCCCTGGAGGAATCAACACTGCAGAGAGGTCTGCAGTATCAGGTTGGAAGGAGCTTGGACGCATGCCGCACACGCAGCCTGCGACCTGACACTTGCTTCTTCCAACCAGCGTTTCTGCTCGAGGCACGGGCTCCGGGCGCCTCACCTCTGGCCCGCAGCAGGGAACAACGCTTTCCTCTAGAAGCCTCCACTGCTGCGTGCCTTCGCACCAGGCACCGCCCGGTGCCTCTGTGGGGTGATGGCCTCTCTCAGCTCCGCTTTTCAGTTTTACAGGCCCTAAAATGCGGTTTTAGGGGAAGGAAAGAAGACAGCTCCTTCTTCAGACTCCGCTCTGGAGGAGCAGGACGCGTGCCCAAGTCCCACCACGCGCTCGGCCGCAGGAGCCCTGCTCTCCAGGCACACCACGGCCAAGCTCTACGAAGCCGTCTTCCTCAGCAGAAGAGGAGCGCGAGCCGTCACAAGAGCACCCGATGCAAGCGCCCTGCCATCAGTGGGAACGTATTTGGCCCACAGCTTAAAAAGACCAAGCAGATGGTGGGAACCTCCTAGATGGTGGGAAATCCTCCAGCAGGAGCCCAACGGCGGCACTGCTCCCAGCTCCCCCCGCTCTCCCTAGACCCCCACATTGCTGTCATTGGCCTCTGATGGCCACTGGTGGCCGAGCGCTGGAGGGTGACACGAACGAAGCATTTGCCAGTGGCCCCATGTCCATCGCTATCCCACTGAGCCCTCCCTTTGTAGCCCACATTTCTCCTAATACAAATTAATCCCCTATCGATTCCCAGCTTAAGCAGAGTTTAGCAGCTTATCACTGCCCGCTGTAACCGCCGATGCTCGTGCACCTCCCGGGCCAGCACAGGAAAGCTCAGTCCCGGGGACACCGGGCTTGGCTTCCTTCCACCAACACGTCTCCGTGTACCTGTGTTCGGTTGTCATCTCACCGAGAAGCGCTCCACTGGGTGCTTCCACCACCGGAGCTGCCCTGGAGGCTGATCCTGCACAGGATGTCGGGGCGTCACTGTCCCTGCCCTGCCTGCCACAGCCAGGCACACCAAGGACATCGTCAGAGCTCGTCACGCGTTCCCTCCGTGCACGCTGGGCACAAGCAGCAGAGGGGAAGCACTGCTGTGGGAACAGGATATCTGAGTTGACAGAGGGTGGCCTTTGTGGGGTCCTAGAAGGACAGGGACGCGGCACTGCCTCCTGTTTTAGGAGGCTGCTGTTCGAGCCGTGCTGGGAAAACGTGCTCTGGAGGGGCCCGAGCCTGGGGGAAGGTGATGCCTCCAGAGCTGCACCCAGAGCTGCTGGCACCTGCACCCAGGACAGCCGGGTTCTGCCTCCCGCGTGCTTCACGTCCCGCTTGGAGCTAGACATCGCTTCTCCCAGCTGGGGCAGAGAGTGGAAAAAGCAAGGAGGGAGAAGAAGGAGTTCAGTGAATGGGGAGGGTGAGAAATGAGCGCCATGAAATGAGCAGAGTCCGACTAATGGGGCTGGGAAAGACAGAGGCAGGAGCAAGCAGGACGTGGCGTCCTGTCTCTGCCAGGAGGGCAGGCCTTCTGCTTCAGACAGGTCAGGCTGCCCTTCAGCTGGGAAAAAGCGATAACTGAGGATGTGACTTGCATCGTCTTTCCACCAAAACGCCTGGTTTTACACGACAGGTTTGCAGTCGCCTGCCAAACCGCAGGGAACTCGGAGCTGGGAATGGTGCTCACGCGCTGTGCTGAGCCCAGCATCTCCAGGTCCAACCCCGCCAGCTGGGTTCAAGCACGTGCAGACCGTTCTAGACCACAGTCTCCTCCAAGGCTCACCTGCAAAAGCTTTAGCTTGGCATGCGCATGGCCCAGAAGTAGCAATGAAGTCCCTTGAGCCCTGAGAAAAATGGGCAACAGAAAAAGGCCACTGAGCCCAGCCGGCCGGTTGCCAATTCGGGGGCTCAAAGCCGTGGCTTCCTGTGACCTTCAGCATGTTATTTAGTCTCTGCATGTCCCAGCTGGTTTCAAACGAGAGAACAACTCCTGCCCTGCTGTAAGGTACGAGCGGGGATAAGAAGAGCAGCACCAATAAGGGGTTTTTGTTGTAGAAGCTGACCCAGAAAGTTAGAAAAACAACAAGCAAGCCAAGTCTGCGGTGTGTCAACCTGAGCATTTCACTTCGTGTTTCTGTCTCTATAAAACTTTGAAAAACACCATATCGTTTTAGAAATATCACAAAGGACCACCGCTGCTTTTTCTTGCCTTATTCTGCCCTTTTTCCTTTTAGTGGTGAAATCTGTGCTCTTTTGGAAAACAAAAACATCTGATAAAACATTCCCCCAGACTGGTACAAAAATACAGCAGATAAAACAAAACCATCCAGCACCAGGCTTCTGCGCTGCAGCACTGATGCCAGAGACCCGAACAGGGCTCTGGTCATCTCCACCGGTGGGACCCCAATACCAGAAGGCTTCTGACTTGGGCCGAGACGATGCAATTGCTTTTTAATTTGCAAACTGTGCATATTTTCCTTACGATGTTTACGACGAGCTACAGATTGGTGCTATGCCAGTGATCAGATAATTGCAGAAGAGTTAGCTCCTGTCTAGGGTACTTTAACCTTGCTGCTCATATTCAGCAGCACGATGGTTTGAAGTCCAACTCAGAAGCACTTGAGGGTAATAAACGGGAAGAGGGGAGGGGGAGGGATACACTACACTGTTATGATTCTGCAAAGGTTTCTGTTTTCTTTCTTGTTATCCTAATAACCCTTTTATGGAGCATGTTGCTGGCAAAGCCCTCTGCTGAGGCAGCCGGTTCTGTGTAGGCACAAGACAATTTGCAAAAGCAATAAACCGACATTCAGCTGAAAAAGCCTGCTAGAAAGATGAGCCATCAGCAAATCCCCCTACACATGCATGGCCTTAAAGACACATTGGGTTTATATCGCAGTTAAAAAAATAAAGCAGAAACAAAAACAAACAGGCACTGTACCGCAGCGTCACCTGCAAGCTGCACGGCAGGCGCCGGCTCTGCCCCTGCAGCCACAGCAGCTGCCGCTGCGCTCGCAGCCGGAGGCGTGGTGGCCTGGGACGTGCTCCGGCGTCACCGAGCACCAGCATCCCTTCAGAAACTGCTAACGAACCTGCCTGCGACGAGGTGGCTGGGTGCCTCTGCTGCTGCTGCTGCTGCGAGGGACATTTTCCAGACTCTCCCTCCTTGGGTGGTCAGAAACGTTCAGGTTCCCAGCCTAAAGCGACGCATTAGAAATCTCTGACTTGCTCTGGGGCTGATGCTGTACTTGAGATCCAGCAAGCCCTTCTCCCTCTGCACAAGTACCACCTCGCTGCATTTACACGAACAATCGCATTTCCTCCCAGCCCGCGGGCTCCGACTCGCGGTCTCAGGCAGACGCCCCAGGCGGAGCGGGGACAGCTGGCACCCGCACACCTCCACGTGCCCACGGCTCCCTGTCCGGCCGGCTGCCACCCCACCGCCGGGACGGCTGAAGAGGACAGACAGCTGCTCCCAAGCCGTTGCGGTTTCCAGGGCACCACATGAATGCAAATTGCTGCTGCAAGCTGCAGCTCACCAGAGCCCCGTGGGATGGCGTTTCCATCCAGGGAGCCTACGCGCTCCCCTACCGCCGGGTGCTGCATCGCGTCAGCAGCTCGCCGCCATCCTACAGTCAATGGTTACAGCTCAGACGGCCTCACCTCGTGTTGGTCAGTCCTCGGTTTGCAGAGGAAACTCTTGTGCTCACCCCTGTGCTACCCTTCCATCCCAGCCTCTTCGTGGTTGTCCGGTCCTCAAGGTCATGGGGCTCCCTGGGGGCAGCCGGATCCTCCTCTACCTGCGTGCTGCACGTGGCACCCCAATAGCTGTGACAAGCACATCCCCTTTAGTGGCCAGGCCGTTAATAAAAAATGAAAAATAAGATCAATTTGGAGAATGGAGAAGAGCACCAGAACATCCTTCAGTCTTAATAGTTGCACGCATCCCGGTCCTTTCTGTAAGGACTTCATCGGCTTCAGAGGAGGCACGCACAAAATTTAGCTTGAAGGGTCTCCGAATAGCCAAGGACACAGGGCTCCAAAGAATAACTCACCAGCTGAGGTGTAAAGAAGAGCAAAATTTATTGCATTCAGAGCCAGGCTGGCTGGAGAAATCAAGCTGGAGAAAATAGAGACATATTACCAGGGCAAAGCCTACCAAAGTCTTCAGCCTATACTTTTGCACTCAGCTAATCCTGCTAAGATTGGAGCAGGAGCTGAGCTTTTTTAATGGGAGAGCTATTTATGGAGAGCTCATCTAACTGTTCGTCATCTCCCTAAGGTCCTGTTGGAGGAAAAAGCCTCGTAACCCCGAGGCCTGCTGGACATGCAAGGCACACGGATGTCAGCGTGAGCGGGGGGAAGACACGGTCGGAGCTAGCCGCGCTTCTGATAACCCCGCTGACGGCCCCGCTTGCTCGGAGCAAGCACGCTGGGCACACAGCATGGCTGCTCCTGCTTTGCTGACAACATTTACGAACCGCACGGCTCAAACAGCTCCCTTCCCCACCCCTCTGCCAGGCCTCGTTCCCCCCAGGGCCGTCAGGGAGGCCTTGTGCCGCAGCCGGCCCACCACACGACCAACCCGCAAGGTGCCGGCCTCGTCTCACCGCCGACCTTCTCCCCAGGGATCGCCTCCACGCGCCGCGGACCTTCAGGGACAACGCCGCCGATGCTGGGATGGGACCGGTGACCCGGCTGTGCCCGTGCCCGGAGGACGCGGGAGAGCGGCCGTTGATCAGGAAGATGGCAGAGGGGCTGGAGAGCGGGGGGGAGAGCGAGGGCAGCAGCTGGCCGCGTGCTGGACACCGGGCAGCCCCGCTCGGCGCTGTGTCCGCGCTCCCTCTGCTTAATCCTCTTTTCAGAAGAGCATCTTGTTTAAATAGGATGATTCTTATTAAGATAATTAAATCCTCCAGCGAGAGCTGCACTGACCTCCCTTTCCCCCGCTCTCTGCAGCCCCTTCCACCCGAGCCACGTTCCCTCGTCCCATGCTGCCCCGTCCTTCCCACGCGCTCCCTCGTCCCGACTCGGGGCTGCCCTGGAGTTAACCAGCTCCCCTCCCCTACACGGGCACCCGCTGCCCATTTAACCCCCTTTTTGGGCTCCCCGCTGCCCTCCCCCGCAAACCTCCTCACCCTCCTCCTGCCCCTCGCTCTCCCACCTCCTCGTACACCCAGACCCGCTTTTCTCCTCAGCATCCTTCAGCCTCTCGACCCCAGCCCCAGCAAACCCAGCTACCCACCCCGCTGTCTTCCCACCCTGGCACAAGCTCTTTGCCGTCGCCTCCCTGGACGCACTCTGCTCCTATAGACGTCCATCACGTCCCAGCCTGCAGAAGCAAGGGGTTTTGCTGCTTTAGCTGCTGCGCAACTCCCAGCAAAGTTTTAATTTCTATCACCAGCCTCAGGAAAAGAGAGAAACCAAATCCCGTCTCACACCGCAGCTGCTGGTGCACTCGCGCTCTCTCTCCCCACCCATTTCTCAAAACAAGGGTATCTTTCTGGAGCAAAAACTTCGGGGGACGGGGAGGGTTGAGATTCTTTTCCATGTTTCATGTCCCTTTTATTTAAAAAACGCTTTATGCAGCTGTCAGAAACCAAAATGAGAATTTCTTCTTTTTTTTTAGCAGTCTTTGAAATAAGGATGCTATGTGGGATCAATTTTTTATGGCAGTAAAGTAAAGGGGGAAAATAGCAGCAATTTTCTCTTTTGAACATGGCCTATTTAATGGCATGGATGTCACGGTGCAGCTTTGTCAAGAGAGAGGGAGAAAAAGCCACAAAATGGTACTGTGGTCAATCAAAGACTTCTACACTACAATCTGCTTCTCCATCTCTCCTGCAGCCAGCTGAGATTTCCATCACTTCTCCTCTTAGCCTTTATTCCCAGCTCTCCCCTCTCCGCAGCCCTGACAGCAGTTAAAATCAAGCACTCAGTGCCAAGATCCCGGGGCCGCTCCACGGAAAACACCGGCACGCCAGGCACAGCTCTTCAGAAATCACAGAAAAACCGCCGTCTGCGCGCAGGGGAGCCGGGGAAGCGCGGCTGCTCCGTCGGTATTTTGGTTTCTGCGATGCCGTGCGAGCAAGAGAGCACGCTTTGTTACAGTGCTGACAAACGCGCATCAGGTACTTCTTCATTTCACGCACAAACGCAAAGGTTTTGAGTCTGAAACGCTCCCATCCTGTGCAGGGGGCAGAGCCCGGCCCCGGCAGCAGCACAAAGCAGCCGGCCAGGACCCGAGCCGGCCAGGCGCGGGCACCCGCAGCGCTGGGAAGGAGCGGGACGCCCTCGCTCCCGTTAGCTCGGCCCTAACGGTGCCCGCCGGGGGCTTGGGGCCAGGTCTCAGACTTCCCTGAGGTTTGGGAGCTCTGGGGGCTGGTTTCAGTGCCAGTGCCGGTTTAATTCTCATCACTAGCAGCACGGGGAGGGACTTTGCCCCTGCCCAGGCGAATCCCCGCCGTAATTAGCTGCAGAGGGGGAGGACGCACGGACCTCTGGCATTGCCCGTGACAGGGATAAGTTATTTGCCTGAGGGAAAGGCAGAGACCGCTGCCAGACCCACTTGATACACAATTCGCCCCCCGGAGCATGGCAGTGCATTGTGAAAAATTGTAAAAAAAAAATATAATGGGAACCTAGAGAGGGAAGTGAGGGGTCAAGGGGGAAGGCAAAGCACGGGCTGAAGGACGGACGCAGCCCCTCGCAGAGCCCCGCTGAGGCCAGCTCCTTGCCGGCACGGTGCAGCAGGAGGTGCTCGGCAGGAACCGCCGGAGATGCCGCGCGTGCCGCGCGTGAGCCCGCCTTGCCGCTGGCTCTGAGCTGGCTGTGGCCCTGCAGCCGGCGGCAGGAGGGAGCCGGGCAGGGCAGCAGCTCCAGCAGCGCCCGTGCAAGGCCCCAAGGGCACGGGAAGGACGCGGGGCCGCGGGTGCTCAGCGCGGGGGACGGCAGGGCAGGCCCGCGGAGAGGAGCTGCTCCTGGAGCCAGCGGGCAAGCAAGGCTCCAAAACCACCGGTGGGTTTAAAAACCTCATCTAACCCAGCCGCGGGCAGCTCCGCCGGCATCGCACGGCCCCGCTGGCAGAGCCGACAGCCCGGTGGAACGGCGCCGGAGCGCTCTCGCCCAGAGGCCGGGATGCTGATGTTGGGTAACTGCTGCCTGAGGAGGAGGGAGCTCCCGCACCTCTGTCTGCGGCTCCGCGCTGCCTGGCAAGGCTTGGGGAGGCTGGGCTTGCGAATATGTTAACTGGCTCGGGGATCCTGCTCACCGCTTTTGTGCATCTTAAACCTTCCCTCTCAGAGCCTGTGGGGAGGACCGCAGGGGAGCAGGATGCTAAGAGCAGCCCTTCCCGGACTTCCTGCCGTCACCCGAAGCCAGCAGGCACCCAGGACAGCAGGGCAGGGACGGGTGCTGCTGCGGGGCGAAGCTTCCCCAGGACCCGCGGGCTGCCCGCAGCCGCGTCCTGCTCCTGGCGCAGCACCGAGCCTTGGAAATAATTAGCAATTCCAAACTACGAAACATTGTCCCAGTGGGATAATAAACTCCAACATCTGTCAGAAGAGCTGCGCCTATCAAATTGCCAAGAGAAACATTTTTCTTCTCATTCAATTCACAGCTAAATTGAAAACAACCCCGGAAAGTATCCAGTGGCAGCAGCTCAGTATCCATCTCTGCGAGCGTGCAAGCTGTTCGCCATTGCAGGAGAAGCATCCTGGCCACGCAGTGATCGCTCACTCAAATTAACAAATCATTTTATTTAGATATGGAAAGAACCCGTAATTGACTGATGGTACGCTCCCATATGGCACCGTGCACTGGAAAAGAGGTAAAATATTCAATCTGCGCCCCCGCCTCGGAGCACGCACTTGTTGCGGCTCAAGGGGAGGGATGAGCTGGCAGGATCGTCCCCGCGCCGTCCCCTCGAGCCCCCCAAAGAGAAGCCTGCAGCTTGCCGGGGAGCACTGGCGGTCCTGCACGGCCCACGTGGGGACGTGGCGGAGGGGCTCGCGGCCACTCCAGCCCCGAGCGTGCCTCCTGCGGGGTGCTTCAGCCCACTGCGTAGGAATTGTGGCGGCGGGCAGCGAGCTCCTAGCTACTCTGAGACCAAGTCTTCCTTCTGACAGCGACCTGGATGCAGTCTGCTTGCGTATGCGGTGGAGGGAATCACCAAAACGGTACGCGCGGAGCTCAGCAATGCTCCCGTTTCACCAGAATTAACCTAGAGCACCGACACAAAAGGCCGCTCTTGGAGGAAATCAGGACAAAAGGGTCTGTGGGACGCTCAGCGAGAACAGAAGCCGGCGTGCTCCCAGCGCAGCACTTCCGAGCCCGCTTCTCCCCGCGCGGGGCAAATCCGCCCACAAATCAAAGGGGCAGAGGGAGAAGCGGAGCGGTCGGACCTGGGAGCGCACCGCGTGAAAGCCCAGCGTGCGGGCGGGCAGCGGGGGGCTCGCAGCGGCAGCTTTGCGCCTGGGCATGGGTGCCCCAGAGCAGCATGAGCCGTAAACGTAATTATAGTCGAATTCACCGCTAAATGGAAAGAGACAAAGCAAAGAGCCAGTCTCTCTGCCAAATCTGGGAAGATTTGGAAAAGCTTCTCTTTAAAGTCGACGCCCAGGATCCCCTTCCTGCTTAACCCCGGCAGCACGCAGGGGTGCACACTGCCTGAATCCCCGCTGCCGCCGCGGCCCCTGAGGCTCTCGGCTCCCCCGAGCACACGCTGCCTTGTCGGCGCAGGAAACAAGGAGCTGCCAAATCCCAAAAAGCGAGTGGCGATGCCAGCGGTAATGCCTGTGGGCCAAGGAGGCTTCTCACCTTCCTGCATCCGCAGCATGCCCAGCACCATAGCAACGAGACCCAAACGTCATTATGGCTCAAACACGGCATAACGCGCGCATAGCAAATTCTCCAAACTGATCTAAGGTTCGGTTTGCTGACAAGGAGCGCGAAAAAGAAATAAATAACAAAGAGAAACTGGTGGAGAGCCGTCCACATTTACGCATTTTGTCAGCGACAGTTTTGCCAACCACGCGCAATGCCGGGCAAAATGTCTCTCCTTCCCCAAAACGTCAAAATCGTTCTGACTGCGCGGTCGGAAGCGTTTCACCAGCGGAGGAGAGGGGCCGCGGGTGCCCGTCAGCCCGGCGAGCCCCGGGCGCCGCACGCCGAGAGGACGAGCAGAGCGGCGGGAGCTGCTCGCTGCCTCCGTCTCCCTTGCTGCCGGCCCCAGGGAAGGCTGGTTTCAAAAAGCAGCAAGGACAGAAGAAGGATCCTCTTCAGCTCTCCGGGAGGCCAGGAGGTGGGGAATGCTTTGCCGCACGTTGCTGCCCGCCAGCACAAGGCTCCGGCGGGCTGGCGCGGCCCCGGTGCTGCCCGGGCGCTCCCTGCCGAGCCGCAGCTGGTTGCCGGCGCCACGGAGGCAGCCTGCGGGGTGAGGTTGTGCCTGACGGCGAAAACCATCCCAGACCTCACTCACGCCGGTGAGGGGGGAGCGGGGAAAGGTGGGAGGGGGCACACGCTTGGGTTTGGCTCGGTTCCCTCCTGTGAAACGCAGAGAACGCCAGGGGAGCGTGAGGTACCGAAAGCAAACGGGTCGGGGAACGCAGCTGAGCAGCCGTCCCCGTGCCCCTTGCACGATCCCCTGCGGCTCCCGACGGCGGCAGCCCCAGCGCCCGTCCCGGCCCCTTCTGTCACCCCCAGGCAGTGGCAGCGGGGCGGCAGCAGGCAGGGACGCGATACGCCTTGTTACCGAGGTGCCTCGCAGAGCGTTTCAGACTCAGCAGGTACAAAAGCCCTTGCAGTCAAAGCCTCGCTCAGGCTTGCAGCAGTCTCGAGAGCATCCTCGTGCTGCAGAATCCGGCGCAGCTGGCAACTGCGTTACTTACTGTCGTGTTAAAGAGGCACCGGTGCAAAGCCTGCAGTTTTGCAAGGGCTGCTCCTCCTGAGCGGCCACGAAACTGGGGAAGCTCGTCCTGTGCACAGCAGGATGCCGCGGGGAGCCGGGTGACATTTTGAGACCTTTGCAGCAAATAAACGGGACAGCGGGATGATTTCATGGGGAGGGAGCCCGCGACCTCGCCTCTCCCCCAGCACACGGAGCTGCCGCTGTGCAGCTGGGAGCCTCCAGCAGCACAAGCCTGGCGCGAGCTGCCCGGAGGACGTTTCTGCGAGCAGGGCCACGGCAGCAGCGGGAGCAGGTTCAGCACATCACCGCACCTCCCCTCGCTTCACCCAGCTCACAGCAGGCCGGAAAGGCCAAGCTGAAAATCACCAAAGCACAAACCCAAGCACACGTTCTGCAGGACGCGTGCAGACGTCCCACCAGGGCCACCTACGCGGTGCTCTCCAGCTCAGAGGGAAGGCACGGGCTTGAGGCAGGAATTACTGGGTGAAGTTCGCAGCTCAGGCTTGGTGGCTGCAACTGCCCCTCCCGGCCGTCGCGTCCATGAGTCTGAGAACCGGGAAAGAGCCAGGGAGAGGCTGCTCCCCAAGCGCTGCTACTCAAGGTTACCAGAGGGGCGGAGGATGGAGGCAGCTTTGGCACGACGAGGGGGCTGGCAGAGATGGCGTGTCAGACGGCACGCTGCTCCGGCGGGTTTGCTGGCCAGCAGGGCACGGTGGCACCGAGGGGAAAAGAAAACAGGAAGAGTATGCACAGCTCTGCCCAGCACTGGGATTTCGGAGGGTTCAGACCCACGCTGTGAGCGCACAGCCGTGGGTAACGCCGCCCAAGCCCCAGGTTTGCTCAGGAGCCCTGCTGCCCGGGCTGCTCCGCACACCTCCGAGCGCGCTTTGGCACGAACGCCGCATCTCGCGAGTGCCAGCTGACTTGGAAACCCTGGAGATTAATGACCAGAAGAAGGAGTCTATCTGGCAGATAAAAGCATTATGTTAAAAGCATGACAGCAATTACGTTAGTATTAGTCACAAAACACTGCACACTCGGAGGTTTTAAGTTGGGCACCCTGTTTATTTGCTTTTCTTTTCCCCTCCCTGCCCAGATTCGATGCTCACGCTCTCCCTGAAATGGCAGCAGCACGCCAGCCACGGTGAGACCTGGCTGCCCGCACGCCTGCTTAACACCCAGCGGGATTTCAGGGTCAAGCAACACCCACGGCCACAAAAGGAAGATGCTAACGTGATTTTTTTCATTTCCCACCTCTCCTAGCAACTATCCAGTTCCTTCTCATGAACAGAGCAGGCTGACACAGCTTCTCGAGGGCAGGAAAGCAGAGGCACACGAGCCACCTTTCTTTTTGCCCCGAAACAGCCAGTGCCTTCCAGAGACGCCGGGCGCTGCCCTGGGGAAACGCAGCGCCCTCCTTTCCCCCCACCGCTCCTCAGGTGATGCCTCCCGACTCCATCCGCAGCCCTGCGCCTCCTGCGACTCTAACCCCTACCCCTGCACCCAGCCGGCACCGGGATTTTAGGGCCACCGCCGCCCTGGCCCCGGCGGGACTCGCACCACGCAGCGGGAACCCGCTGCTCCGCTTCGTGCTTGTGCAACGTGCCCAAGTGCCCCCGGCAGACCGGGGTGAAGCCACCCAAAGAAGAGATGAACCAGTTTCGACCAAAGGCTCACCCAGCCCGGCACCACCTCCCCTGGGGACGCCCACGCAGGCACGCAGCGATGCTCCTGCATCTTCCTGCCCCGCAGCAGCCCACTACTCAGAGATTTAGTTCATCAGCGGCAGTGCCAGCAACACTCTTGATGGTGTTTTCCTCTTACAAATTTGCCTAATTACTTTTGGAGGCTTTCTAAACTCATCTGGCAGCAAGTTGCACTGTTCTCCTCCCTCGTGCCATAGAGGAGCCGCCGTTCGTTTGCTCCGCTCCTGCCATCTGTTAATTTAATTTGATGCCCCAGCATCTGATTAGCAGAAACAAGACAAGCCACTTGCCAGCGACCTCCCAGCGCCCAGCCCTGACGCGTGGCCCTGTGCTGTGCCCCCCCAGGCCGCCCCCTGCACGGGGGGTCCCACGGACCTGCGCAGCCCTTGTCACCTCCCCTGTGCCTGCGCCGGTCCCTGCTCCCCTCTGCAGCAGGGAGTCAGAGCTGCACACAGCATTTCGGACGCAGACACACAGCAGATTTATGCGACGGCCCGTAACGACGTTCTGGGTTTTGTTCTCTTCGTTTGCTAGAAATTCACTATGTCCAGTGTGCTTTTTTGACCAGGCACCGTTGCTGTGTTCTCAGCCCCCCTTCCCAGCTTATATACGCAGACACCAAACAGTGCTGGTCCTTTGGGGAATTCAACAGCAACTTCCCTGCACCGAGAAAACTTACTCCGCACCTTTTAACCTCTCATTCACCCCGTTACCCATCTTCCCTCTTATTCTCCAGCAGCAGGTTAATTCTTCAAAAGCCTGAGGGGAGGGACCGTGGCACAGTGCTCCTGCAACCCAAGCAGGAACACTTCGCCCGAGCGCCCGCCTCCCCCAGCACGCTCCGGCTCACAGACGCCACGCGAGCTGCTCCTCGCCGCACCCATGCATGCGTCCGCTTGTGCTCGCCCTGCGCGGTGCCTGGGGACATCACCGGTGTCCCCGACCCTGGTCCAAGGCAGAGACCTCCATCACAGACAGCCTTCCTGGCATGTTAGCAGTGAGGTGGAGAATTTGGGAGAGAAAAGAAAGGAGAGAGACCCACAGCCTCCAACAACGAGGCTCTGGGGCGCTGCTGATGTGCCTCAAACTCGAGCCCCCCCAAGCCTGCAAAACAACCCCAACCCCGAGGGCAAGAGGGGCGAGAGAGCGAGGAAGCGAGGGCGCCAACGCCACGTCTCCGCTCTGCGGCAGGTGCGGACCGTCAGCGCCTGCGCCGGCGCTTGCTGTCCGTCCATTTGCTCATTGTTAGCGATCTCCAAGGTTACAGTGACTTTAAGTGAAAGCAGCCATCAGGTCTCATTGCCGCCCCAGATGTCAGGCCAGAAAGCAGGTACTCCGCAGGAGTCATCCCCCAGTGCCTGCGAACAAGCTGCCGGGCTCATTTCGCGGCTCACTCTTCTATGCCAGCTAATTACTGGATTGTCAGGAACACTGATGCATGCTCCAGTCACAGCAATTCAATTGTCCTCTGTACTCCTCGCGCCTTATCAATATATACGCAGCTGGATTTTCTCTAAAATCTCACAGAGGTGCAAAGAGCTGCCGGCAGGGGATGGATCCTGCTCCCGGCATGCTGCGCAGCAAGCAACAGCAGCCACCGTCAGCGGGAGCCATCCAGGAGCTCTGCTGATGTTCTTGGGGCTGCTGCAGCCACGTGAGACAAGATGGAGAAGTGCGCTGCAGGGAGAGCAGAGGGAGCAGGAGGAAAGGTGAAGGCAAGCAGCAGGCGGCCTTGGAGAGGCTGGTTTTTAAAGCAAGAGAAGCAGAGATGTCAATCTGCAGAGACAGAAAAGAAAACAGGCAGCAGCCTGAGAGGAGGGTCGCTCTGAGGGCGATGTCTTGGAGACGTGGGAGAAGCGTGGGAAGGACACTGGGAGGAACTTGCAGAACCCAGGCAGGCGAAGCGGGGCATTGAAAAGCAGACAGGGTCTGGAGATAAACCGGAGAGAAGGCGGTGGCGATAAACGTGTGTTACCAGCGGTCACGACCACGCTGTACCGTGGGAAGGAAGAGCAGAAACAGAAAGGGCAGAGGCGGTGACCTGCGCGGTGCCCGGTGGCACGTCCCCAGGGGGTGCGGCACCTTGTGCCCCCGTGCCGGAGGAGTCCCGCGGCTCAGCAGCACTGCGATGCGAACCGGCAGAGCCTGACCTGCTTTGCAGCTGCTAGTTTGGCAAAGTCCTAGAGGTCAACCGCTGCCAAAGTGATTAACCCAGCCGAGGTGCTAGGAAGACGCCTCTGTGCGCACCCGGGTCAAGCACGCAACACTCGCACCTGTAAGGTCTGGTTCAAATGTCCTCAGCCAGCACTCGAGGTGTTACTGCGTCATTAGAGAGCTGCTGAATCAGAACTGCCCTTCGCAGCACGAGGTCGGCATCAGTACGTGAACTTCACCAAAGTTCAGAGCCCACTGTGCTAAACCAACACATCTGCTGTGTTTGCGGGGTAACACTTGGGCTGCGGGAACATTTCACGACCCTCTCTAAACAGCTCAGTATTTTTCAAGTGCACAGTCACTGATTTTAGCATCACGGTCTGCAGCACGCCGAGCACATCCCGTAAGAACATAAAGCCAGAGCTGCTAGTTTTGCATAATTCTCCCCAGAATTCAAATGCCTGGAAAATCTTTACACAGAATACATATGAAACGGGAGCAAAAAGTCACCTAAGAAACATTTTTAATTTATGAACTGTCAGACAAAAATGTCTCCGAATTAAAAGATAAGGGGGTTTAGAAGATAAAGGGCTCTGCATCTGACACCCTCCACAGCCTGGAAGTATCCATTTGATTCCTTTCTTAAATACAGATTTTCACACTGTGCCAGCACGTGGGAGCGATGGGTTGGAAGGCACGGGCAGATGCGCTCCAAGACAGAAGACAGATGTGCTCCCAGACAGAAGTATGGCAGGAGTTTGAAACTGCAGTACTTATTTAAAAGGCAGCAATGCATTATCCCTTGAGGGGAGAAAGAATTTAAATAGTTTTAAGAAAGAAAACGGGATGATTAATTAAACCTGCTATTTCTGGAAAGGACCTGCCAGAGCAGATGCGCTCTGGTCCTTCCCTGGGGACGGTTTACAAAAAGGGAGCCCTGTGGTTCTTTATTCCCCAAAGCTCCATGTTACTACGGATGAAGACAACGGCTGCACGTTCACTTCTGTATTTTAAGACGTCAGTTGCTCAGTGCGGGAGCGGAGGGGCCCTGCGCTGCCTGCAGAGTGCCCATCTCCAGCGCCGGGCAGCAGCCACCTCCACTCAACCTGAGTGGAGCGAAGGAGCTGCTCGGTTCCGGCACGGAGGAGCCTCTTGTGCTGCGGGAAGTTTGACAGCTGCTTCCCGGCGGAACAATTCCCCCCTGGATTCAATGGGCAGCGGCAGCGCGGGCTG
Source organism: Chauna torquata (assembly GCA_013399475.1). Classification (NCBI taxonomy): domain Eukaryota; kingdom Metazoa; phylum Chordata; class Aves; order Anseriformes; family Anhimidae; genus Chauna; species Chauna torquata. The sequence goes on along the minus strand of VXAL01018012.1, from coordinate 320,693 downwards.
GCACCAACCCCGCACGTGGCGCGAGGCCGGCGTGGACCAGCTCTGCTTTCCATCCGCCCTGTGAACCTGCATGAGGAAACAGGGCCAGAGCTTCCACATCAGCAGTCACAGCGAGGCGGGGGGAATCAAACCGCAAAGCTTTCAAAAAAACCCCCCAAACCAGCATACCCCACCCAATCCCAGACGTTTCCTGTTTGAGGCCACCTTGTCCCTGACCGCCCGTCCCGGCCTCACGCGGTGACGGGAATCTGGTCCTCGGGAGGCGACGCGCAGCTTGGCAGCGCTGGAGCGGCTGCAAACTGACACCGTACAAATTGTCTCTCCAGTGCGATTACTGCTCCCTCCTCCAGCAGCTTCCCTGCTCCCCTCTCTCCCTCACCCTCCCTCTGCTCCAAAAGTGGGGAGGGAGAATGACAGATGCAATATTTTACGAAATGAGATAATTATATAGCAGCCACATGGGGAGATTAGATTAGCAAGAGATTTCAGTGCAAGGATATTTAATAAGAATGAGACACAGGTACACGGAAATGCAGACGGCAAAAGGTCATCATCATCATCACGTTGAGATTATGAAACAAAACGCTTATGACCTACACAGGCTTTGATGCTTGCTGCAGTAATTCTATTGTTATTGCAACACAAATAGGATTATTCTGAACAGGAGATATATAGCCGCACGCAGCCGAGAAGAATTAAAAAATAACACTACAGTGACTACAGCAAAGCAATTCAGATGCAGGGCAGAATCTCTATCCTATTTCCAGCCCGCCCCGCCTCCCTGTAAGATTTGGATGCTGCGTTCCCACTGCTAGCTAAATACCAGGGGATAGCTGTGAGCCGGGGCCTGAAGCCCCGTTTGCTGGCAGCAGAGCGGCTCAAGCCGTTGCCGCAGCAGGACAAGAGTGCTCACGCACACGCGTGACCCTGGCTAACGCCTTCCAGTACGCCCCGCTTTCTGCTTCCACGCTGGACCACAGCACCCACACAAGGAGATGGCTCTGCCACCAACGCAGCGAGTCCCAGCGCAGGCAAAGCCTTCATTTGTCAATGCCCCGGCCTCTGTTAAGCTAATGCAAATCCATCTTTATGGATTGCCATCTAACGTCTGCTGAAAAATTCCCTCAATGTTATCTTAAGCGCAAGGGGAGAGCAGGGAGGGGGCTGGAGGCGCCGGTCCCGGCCGCGCGGCGGAGCTGACATGACAGCCGCGCTGCTCACAGGACCCGGTGCTCGCACAGAGACAGATCACACAGATGAAGTGATAATTTCACAGCGATTAAGCCACACTCTGTAGGAGCCTTCATTAAAGTCTGCTGGAGAAGAAGCAAGACCTTTTTCTTTTTTAATTTTTTTTCCTAAGACAGCAGACTGTTAACTCTCTGAGCGCGTTCCCGATGTGTTTAAAGAGGGACCTTCCCCGCTGGAAGGTCTCAGACCCCGTGCCCTGTGCTGTGCTCGGACCACAAGCCCCCTGCCTGCCACAGATGCTGGGACGCGGCTGGGGCACGGCTCCGTGATGCCTCCCCCCTGGGGCCGCCGGCACCACGAGGACAGAGGGGGCTGGACCGCGATGCTGAACCTCGGACCGAGATGCAGACGCAGGACTTGGACCACCTGACCCCATTCTCTGCTGTGGGTCTCCAGGCGTGAAACCCAATTCACGGCAGGCAGCTGGAAGTTGTACTTTCGCTGCCCACACTGTACTGTCCTGGACGTAAAACATTAATTCTTGGTGGCTGCTTAAAAACAAGCATAAATAACTCCCCTGCACGAGGCGGCTGCTCAGCGGTGCTGTCTCAGCAAACTTCACCCTGAGAAAATGTCACTGTTTGACTGACACCACAGCAACACTCACCGCAAAGCATTCCGAACAAGAACACGCGCTTGCACAGCACGAGTCAGAGGGAAGAGTCCCCCCTCCCCTTACCCTGCGCGGCGCGAGGACGGAGCAGGGCTGGCCCTGCCACCGCACCGCCGTACCCGCGTGGCAGCTCCCGGGGACACGAGGGTGTCCTGACAAACGCAGTAGCTCCTTGCAGGACCGCGGCGAAGAGCTCCGACCTCGCTCCGCAGCAGGTCTGGGGCCCTTCTCGCGCCGCACGGCCCCATCGCTCCGGGGATGGCGGGATCCGCAAGATTTAGCTCATCTCCTCCGTCCCCGGGCTGGGACAGATGGATTTCACGTGCAGGCTTTACCTCCTCTGCTCTAGGCGAGACGTCGCGTCGGCTCATCCTCCAGCACGGCCAGCAGCGAGAAAGCCGCCGCGAGGGGCGTGGAGCTTCATGCAGGCAGCACAAATACAGGATCTTACAATTACATCCCAAGAAATCACAGACCCAAAATACAGAGACACGGTTAAACGCAGGCACATTCATCCTCTACAAGACAAATTGCCTTCAATAATCTGGAATTATTTCTCTTGGGCTTTTTAAAGATTTCTCAAACATATTAGGACAGCCAGGAGCACAGATGAACTATTTAGTTTCCCTGATAGGAAAATATTCTCTTCGCACAGTCGGTGCGATGTAACTAGAAGCCCAATGGGGAAATCTGTGCTGTCTTCACACAGAGATGCATCGAAATGATTAATCTAAACTTAACTGTGATTTATTGTCCCATCCCAGACAAAAGGCCCCAAACCTAGATAACACTGCTGTTTCCAAAGCTAGTCCATGGAGCAGAACCACCCTGTAAAAACTGCGCCTTCAGCAGCTCTGCCCATCACTGAGTACCAAACCCCAGCAGGATGCCCTCCTGATTGAAGCGATGGGACCTGGGAGCCCAGGATTTAATTCTCAGCTCTGCTGTTGTCCCCTTGGGCGACCCAGGTGACCCATCCGATCCTCCGGGACGTTGTTCCCCATCTGTGGCAGGGGATAAGCAGCCCTCCCCTCCCCGAGGGTTCCTGTGCTGTCTGTGGTAGGATTTGCGTCTGCATAATTCGTTTCTGGGGGAGCTTTGCCCTCGGTACCTCATCACAACTTTACCGCTAGACTTTGAAATTTCATCGTTTTTCCTTTCTTAAGTCACGTAGAAAGGCTGAAGTTTGGGATTTAGATTATTTAATCTGAACAACTCACTAAGCCATTAAAAAAAAACAAAAACAAAAAAAAACAAAATAACGAAGGCACAGCAACATACTAACAACTGTTTCTGGGGAGGTTGTACCAGCATGCCTTGGATGACTGTTTTAGCCACAGGAGAGCGTGTCAGCGTGACAAATCACTGTGTGCGCATCCCCAGTCTGACAGCAGTTGGGAGATTTAATAAGGCCAGGGGCTGGAATTGAAAAACAAGGCCATTCCCCTCGGGCCCCTGTGTCTGGCTCACCGGATTCGAGACACCGCCCCGGAGCGACCACTTTGTGCCCCGCGGTTTGCCAGGACCCCCTCATTGTCCCTCGGGAGGAGAAGACGGAGGAGCGGATGAGGCTGGAGGACAGACGTCCTCCTCCGGCCGCGGGGCCGGACGGCAGCACCGAAAGCGGGCGCAGTCGTGCTTTCTCCTGGTGCCTCCTGCTCTCACGGGTGCAGGCGCTCAGGCTCCGTCACGTGCATTTGTCACACGCTGCCAGCGCTAAAATAAACGAGGAGAACCTCAGGCTGCCGGGGTGATGAATGTGCAGCCGGCACGCCAACATTTCTGTGGGTCACAATTCTGTTTAAGCTCAACACAATTATTTTAATTATTACCTGGATCTAAATTTCAATTGGCCACCTAAGGGCAGGTATTTATCTGCATGCGGTGATGCAGGAGGGAATTTCCGTGGGCGCGTGCAGGAGTTAGCACGTGCTTTTCCCCCTAGCAGGGATGCCGACCTTCCTTCGGCTGGAGGAGCCACGAGATTTCCTCGGGACAGCGCTGAGGATTTTTCCTTACGAACTCCTGAAGGGAAAGGGGCTGACGAGCGCAGGCTCGCACTAGTGGCTGTGGCGAAACAGTCACCCATTTGCCGGAGAGCTGTGATACTATTACCAGGCTAATGCCAGCCAGCAAAATGATTAAAAATGCTAAGGCTGGCAAAACGTACAAGGCTTTGAAGAGCGTGTATCAGGACAGACTCCACCACGCTGAAACAGCCTCGGGCTCTGCAAATCCATTTCTTCCTACAGTTGCGTTGAAGCACTAGTTTATCTCCCTTGTTAAGTAACCTGTATCAAAATGATCTGAGGAATATTTTTGAAGTTTCTGGTGACCCAGTTCAAAGCACCGACGTGAAATTTATTCGTCTTAGCCAGGCACATGACGTGGGGAGGCGATGCTTCTCATCTGCACAGGGGCCTATAAATATCCTTACGCAAACTGCGGTCAGGGTCTCTCATTAATGCCAACAGGACCTGAAAATAATGTTAAATACGGAAGGGAAAGGGAAATTCAATTACTCTCATTTGGTGCCGAGCAGGAGAGCGCCCTTCAGCACTTCAGCGGTTTACGAACTGGAAGCGGCGGCAAGGTGCTGGGGACACGGAGGGACACAGCCTCGCCCGGCTGGCAGCGCGCACGCCACAGGGACCCGCCGGCCAGCACTCACTCGGCTTCAGCGCAGCACAGGTGTCAAGGAATCACCTCCGTCGTTTGAAGTTAGAGAGCCCAAGAGCAATCCTGCGCCGCTGTCCCCAAAGCGTTCGGCTGCTTCGCTCCCCTCTCCCGGGATCTGAGCTGCGTTTGGCCCCGCGAGCCCCGCCACCGGCCTGCAAATCCCCCGAGGTTAACAGGAGTTGTGAGTGCGCGGCGAGGATGGTTCACGCTCGGGAATGATTCACTGTCGGTAATAGCGGGTGTGCGTTAAGCCTCCCCCGACACCCCTCCAAGGGCTCACTGTACGAAATTACAGCCATCACAGAGCTGTCAGCGATGCCAAACACCCATCAGAGCAGAGCCGAGCGCCTGCTCCCCTCTCCGGGGCTGCGGCTCGCCTGTCGGTCCGGCAGGTGCTGTTAGGGAGCAGAAGCCGTGACCTAAGGCATAGCACAGCCACACTGACCTCCGAAACGCTGACCTCCGAAACGCGGGCCGTGCCCGCAGAAGGAAGCCAGGCCCATGGGTTCGCAGAGCCCCACACGGCGGCACCTCTGGGGACACCACCGCAGGCGCTCCGGGGCTGGGTGAGAGGGCTTTCTGAGGGTCTCTGAAGCCGGCGTTGTCCAAATCCGCTCAGCTCCGCCAGCGCTGCCAGCTGAGATAGGCTGCAGCGTCCCAGGTCACAGGGTCGCCAGTCCCTAGGGCTCTGCAGATGCCCGGGAGGGCTGAGCCCCGCTGCTGCTCAAAGCAGAGGTGACGAGGGCCACAGCTGTCTGCCCAAGCGGCTGGAGCTCGTCACGAGCCAGGGCTCAGTGCTCCTGCCGGTGAGCGGCTGGGAGCCTGTCCCCTACCCCATCGGGTCGGGGGACTCCAGCACGGCCGCTCACTGGCAGGTCTGCTTCAGGGCACCCCAGGAGCGCAGTAACTGGGGTCAGATACATTCACTCACCCCCACGAGCAGTGGAGGGACAGACCCCACCGCGTCCTCCAGCAGAGCCCGTTTCTGATAACCTCTCCACGTGCTCACTGACGTGCCCGGCAAGCGAGCCTGCTCAACGCAGGGGAGTAACTCCAAGGACAAAGGCACTGTCCCTTCGGCGTACCTTTACGACAGCTTTGTTTGCTTTCCAAGGCAGATGTAACACAGCAGCGCAACACAATCAGGAGCAGAACTGGAGGAACGGCACCAGAGCCGTAACAACTCGCGGCAAGAGATGAGCGTGCAGCGCAGCGAACATCTCTTTCGCATTAAACCTTTCGGAATGACTCTCATTTCCAATCTTGATGCACCCTATGGAAAAATATGATAGGTTGTTCCTCATCTCTCTAATGTACTTTAAATAGATGATGTTCCAGATGGTATTGACATTGCTAAACAAATTGTGAAACCCACATGCCAAAAATACTGTGGGTAAACATACTAAACCACCCTGTGCAACAAAAGAGGCTAAAAGAACTGCAATCATCATCAACTTTAAATGCCACTCACATCGCGGAATGGGGACTGGGCTTCAATTTTTGTTACTCTTAACAAAAATAAGACAGTACAACACTAATCAGGGATGAGGCTTGCAGCACTGCAGCCCGGGCCCGGGGGCAGAGCCGCCAGCTGCAGAGCCTTCCGCCTTCCATCGCGGGGACGGCTGCAGCTCGGGTCAGCACGGACAACGCCAGGGACACTCGCCCTGGTTTGCGCCTGGCTGAAAAGCGGGTGAGACTCAGCGCAGCTCCTAGCAAATAATGCCCATCAGCACAGCTCATCTTGTTTGCCCCACCTGCTCTCGGCGTGGCAAATTGGGGTTGCGCAGGGAGAAACGGACCGCAGGGGGGCTCAGCACAGAACAGCGCAGTCCCCCCCAGCTCCGTTTCCGTTGTGAAAGCAGATCTTGTTAAGAAATATGGTCGACTTTAGCATAAAAGAGGGAAATTGAGTTTCAGACCAGAACAGCTGCTTGTAGTTAACTCAAGAAAGAACCACAGCACACTCTTTGTGCTGGTAGCGCTGGCAATAAAACCATATGCAGAGTACAAAAGGCATTCGGAAAATTATTTGGAAGAAGAGCACTTAGCAAACTCCTTGGGGAACTACCTCTGCAAAATCCTTGGAGTGCGTTCTGCCACTCTGACGGTGTTCAGACAGGGACTGACAGAACAGCAGCCCCCTCCCGGTGTCTCCAGGCACAGGTCCCACGGCCCAGACTGCAGGCAGAAACCACCTGCCACTAAAGACCTTCTCTAGAAAGAGAACGGGGCTTGTTCTCCCATGAAGAACGACTCCAACCTCAGGATCAGCTGCTGTTAAGCAGCCGAATGTTTCAGAAATCGGCTCAGCCGCTGCGAGCATGCAGCCAGCGACGCACAACCACGCGCGCGCGTCCGAGCGCAGGAGGCGAGGGCTGCGCGGCCGCGCTCCCAGCGCTCTGCCGGCACGGCTCTCCAGCACGCTCCGCAGCAGTCTCACTACTACGGAATGAAAACAAGGCAGCGAAGAGACGCTGCCGTTCTTCACCCTGACTCTGCCCCACGAAAGCACCTGTGACTCCCAAAGGAGCACCAGTGTGCGTGCCAGAGTCGCAGAAATAAAGCACCAGGTGGGAAACACTGGTTTAGTAATGAAAGCTGGGGGGAGGGAGAAATTGTAGAAAACTAAACAGAAGTGCTGAGGAGCAAAGGTACTTCACTTGGCTGTCGATCGGGTCGCAGTTGATTTGTCCTGACGGGATGCTGAGAACAACACGCGGTACCCGCTTCTCCGCGAAGCTGCGCGCTGCTTTCCGGCGCTGCCTGAGCTCGGCTCCGCCACCCCGGTGCCTTCCGGCGCGGGGAGGGGGACAACCAGCCCTTCGATGACAATACATTTGGAGACAAGGAGGAAAAGAGGCTCCAGCTAAACGCGACAGCCACGCCGCTGCTGCATAACTAACGAAGGTTTGCCTTTTCTGGGACTGCTCCCAACCTCAGCACCAGCAGCTTCAGCGCAGCAAGGGCACTGGGATTGATGCCGTATGCTGTAGCATGGCTCGGCTGTCGTTCATTATTGTTGTTACTATTAATTTGTTTCACCACAGCTGCAGAGAGACGTCCAGAGGAGTTTCTTGAGCAGTTGCCTCACTGGGTTGCAGTCGGACAGCCCGGAGCTGCCGGTACCAGGCGTCATTTGGGGCTTCCCCTGCAGTGGGGAAGAGTCCGATCCGGCTGCAGCCCCCTCCCGCAGCACCGCTGCCGCTCCTGCCTCTCCTGAGAGCGGGCTGCTGGCTCGGACAGATGTCACCGCACCGTTTACACTTGAGTCATGGAGACTGGAACAATTAAGGACAGCCTATATTTCACGTTTATAAACCACAGCCACATGTTTTTTTCCTTTTGGGAGGACGCCAAGGTTCAGAGCCAAGTCCCATGGGCTCTGCAGGGCTGGCATGCCTCCGACCGCGGACACCACAGCACGGTGCTGCCGGGCTGGCGCGGAGGGGTGCAGCTCTCCGGAGACCCCGGAGAGCTCAGGGGAGAGCTGCACTGCTGCACAGGCCACCTCCCGTCACCCGGCCATGCGGCACCACCAGCAGAGCTCTGGTCTTGAAAGCTTCTGGCCATGCCCGTGAACGCCCGACGAAAGCTCTCCCTGCCAAACCGCAGCCAAGATTTCTCTTTCCCCAGGACGGGTTACACGCAGTTCAGGAACCCAGCTGATCTGCCAGCCCATACTGACAGGTAAGAGCAACAAACACAGCCCCCCCGATTTCTTCCCCCTTCCCCTCTGCCAAGCAAAGCCTGTGCTTCCCTGTGCCCTCGACACACGGAGCCAGGAAGAAGGAGGGATGCTCTTCAACCAGCATCCCTGAACCCCCGCATCGCACTGGAAGAGCCCTCAGCAACCCACACGACAGCCTGCACCGTCGCTCCTAATGTACGCAGGCCGGATCGCGGCCACGGCCGTCTCCGAAGCACCAGCAAGCAAACGCTTCTTTAATGAGAAGCTTTGGAGGTTTCGCTTCTAGGGGACGGGAGAGCACAAGAGCAAAACCCAGCGTGGGGAGGGGGAGATGCCGCTGGGAACGGGCTCGTTAGGCAGCGTGTTTAGGGAACGGGCTCGTTAGCGAGCATGTTTAGGACAACGCGGCGTTTAGCAGGTGCCCACGTGGACCTGGAGGCGCAGTCAGCTTCTCGCAGGGCACAGGCCCGAGCGCGTTAAGGACACGAGCACTCGGAGGTACCCTGCCATCGCAGCGCCGGCCTGGACGCTTTAATCGCTGCGGCTGCGCGGCCGCTGGGCTTGGCTGAACACGAGAGCGAGAGGGGGAAAGGAAAATGCAGTCTGTGGAAAGCAACAGCCTGGTGACCTTGAGCTGCACGGAAAAGCCGTGGAAAGAAGCAGGAGACAGAGCCGGGCCAGGAACTTCCTGAGCAGCTGCCCTGGCCATGTTCTGCCCCCCCTCACACCGATGGCACCATTCCCTCGGGCGCAAGGGGAGCCAGGGACAGCACAGGGACATCAGGCTGGGGACATCCCCCTAGACTCCAGGGAGCAATGTCCCCGGGGCCATTAGTGGCAGCAAGTCAGTCCAGGAGGCCGCATCTCAGGGCAGGGCAGGAGTGCTCTGAGGTACCTCCTGCAGCCCTGAGCTCCTGATACCTGCCCCAGGAGAGCCCCTGGCCTCCAGCAACGGCTCCTCCTCGCTCCCACACCTGAACCCCCTCTCCACGGGCACACGAGCCCACGGAGAGGGCAGGGAGGAGGCAGCAGGACACAGGGGAAGGTGCTTCCCTGCAGCCCATGCAGGTGCCTCCGGGGCACAGAGCAGGATCCCAGAGCTCCCTGGCCAGAAGTAGCCAAAACACCACGGGTTATGGGAGAAAAATACAAGAAAGCCTCGAGCGAGCAGATGTGGAATAACTGCATCCTGCAAGAGCCTATTTCCGAGCTCCAGACAGCACAAAACTTACCCAAACAGAGGATCAGGAAAGGACGACGTGTCCCGCCGAATGGTCTCAGCCCTTCCCAGCCTCTCTGCCGATGTCCCCCCAGGGCCGCGATCCACAGCCCCCACCCTCCCTTCGAGCCTTTTGGCCTCAGCCACAGCAATTCTGCAGCCAATGCTGCGCAGGGTAGGTAAAAAACACGACAAACGTTTCCTGGTATCGGTCTGAGATCTGCTTCCTTCCCATTTCACTGCCCACCCCTTGCTCTTGTAGTAAAATCAATTCTCATAAAAAAATTAAATTCTCATAAAAAAGGAAACTGTCAGCCTGCCATTTCCTGTCCATGTGTTTCTGGTCTGCCTGACTCACTCGCCAGCAGGTACTCTCACCAGCTTGCTGACCTGTTCACATCAGCACTGCTTGCGTTTTCCTGCCACAGTGCTGCCGATTTCCAGCAAATCAGGGTGGGGGCAGAAGCTTTAAAGAAGGGACTAATTTTACAAAAATGGGGGTATCCGAGAAACGAATAACTAGAGTGAGAAGACAGTAAGAATGGAGAGAGACTCCGTTTGGGCCAGAAGAGGAAGGCTTCTCTTCCTCTCCTGGTTCTCTGGTTCACAGCCAAACAGGAAAGTATTAAAAGAAAAAAAAAAAGATATTTTCTGTTGCTCTGCTGTTAACTCAGGTTCAAGGCTAGAATTTTTCTGGGCACTTTTGGTCAACCAAGTGATTCAGGCACCTGGATTCAGGTGCCCAGCGGAGCTTTACTTCAGTCTCCCCAGCAGCCAGGCACACTCCAGCATCTTATGTTGAAGCTCCAAACAACCCAGGCATCAAAATCACCAGCAGCTCTTAAAAACCACCAAACGCCCTCTTTCTGTACAGGCAGCAACCGCTCAGGCAGCCGCTGGCTTCGAGTGCAGGGAAGCACCCTCCAAAAGCAAGGGCGGACGGGATGCCGGCACACGCGGGTTTTGGCCGGGGGGACACGCCGCTTGCTTCGCTCTCGTGCCTCAGCGTCCGTCAGCAGCGCCGGCTCCCACCTCGCCAGGACCTGACTGCAGCTCCGCGTGCGCTGGGGACGGCAGGCGCGCTGCGAACCGCTAGCGCTATAAAAAGCAAGAGATTCCTGTTACCTCCCCTTCCACGACGGCTCTTCCCGCGAAGCGCTGGCTGGGGTTCAGGAATCTGTCACGGCAACCAGCAGGCTGGAAATAAGTTCCCTAATTGCCGTATGTTAACAGATCCCCACGTAACCAGCGTGCGAGTTTTCGGCCCCGTGAGGTTTCCTCCTGTCCCACCCAAGCCGGGTGGCATCCCTCCTCCCTCCCGGCTTTCGCTCTGCGGAGCAGCAGCCCCTCGTCCACACGACGGCGCGAGAGCCTCGGCTTCCATTTTAAACAGAGAGTGCATTCGTAACGCTCACAGCTGCGGCACGAAGCTTGAAAACGCGATTCCTACAACTTCAAAATTCAGTGACGTGGGGCAGGGCTGTGTCTGGAAAGCTGCCTGGCTTTGGGTGGCACTGCTTTGGGACCGCCACGGTCAGACAGACCTAGCTAAGCCGAGCAGGCCAGGCAACCACTTCAGGCAGCTTTCCAGCAGGACAAGCGGTAAACCCAGCCCGCTCAGCTCATCTAGGCCAAATTACAGGCAGCTCCTGACAGCCCACCGACCCGGCTGCCAGTCGGACTCTCGGCAACCCAGAGACCTCCACACCCGCTGCTCCATCTCTGCTCTGCAGACAGGGAACGGAGGCACCGAACCATCTGTGGGCGCCTTGTTCAAGGTCACGGGGACGCTGCACAGCCAGGGCATGGGACGCGCACCCCGGGCCAGCACGTCACCCGTAGGGCCACCTCCTCCCGTCCCATCCCCTGCGGCGCGCGCAGACGGCAGCTCAGCCCTGCCGCGCGCAGGGCTCCCGGTGGAGGGAGGGAAGGGGCACGATGGGCCACGCAGGGCACGGACAGCTAACGGACACAGACCATTTTTCTAAAACAAATTGGTTTTCAACAGAACGGAGCATCATTCAGAATAAGCAAATAAAAGCAGCAGCAGCTGGTTTAATGAAATATATAGTGACTTCCTTTCAGATTAGATACAGACACCAAGCTTGGACGTGGATGCTGAGAGCCATGCCCTGCAATTACCACTGCCAACCTCCAAGAGAGGTCTCCGCCAGGCAGCGACTGCTTGTTGCGGACCAGCGGTCCATCAGACTGCAGCAAATCCAAAGAGATAGCAACTTTTTTTTATTATTTTTACTTTTTAAAGATGCTAATGAGTTCTACCCTTTCCAATCCCACTCCTGGATTGAGGCTTCAGACAGCGCTGGAGAGAGGGAGCGCAGCACCCACCCCACGAGCCGTACAACGAAGCCAGCGCGCCCCGGGGCTTTGCGACGTGCCCTACCTCCTCCTGAGCTCCAGAACAAGACCTCACATACGTCTCCCACGCGCGCATCGGGGTGTGGGGCTCTGCTGCCATTTGCTCCGCTAAATTTGATGTCCTCAACAGCGCATGAGCAGCTCTGCCTCTCGTCCCTGCCGCGTTCCCCACCTCGAGCAATGCTGTTGCTTCCAGAGCAAGGGGGAACGCGGGTCTGCTCGTCTCCCTCTGCAGCAGCACTCGCTGACAGAGGAAAAGCGCAGGAGCTCAGGGTCGGGTGGTGGGACAGGGAAGTCCCACGGCCAGGGGAAAGGAGCCTGAGCTGTGGGCACCCGCCTGCCCCCAGCAGGCTCATCGCATGCACGGCCCAATCGGAAGCAGGAAGAGAAATAAAACATAAATAATGAATAAATAAAGGACCTTCAAGAGGCAGAAAATGCTGTCTCAGGTGAACCAGACCCCTGGGGAAAGGGAAGCGGCTGCCACCTCCGGCAGCCTCAAGGGCAGCTAAGGACATCCCCGGCTGACGTGATCGTGCCAGGCAGAGACCGAGCGGGCAGGGGGAGGCAGAGCGGAGCGCAGGGCGCGCTCCCCGTCCTCTTCCCACGCGCTGTGACCTTCCTGTCATCGCTCATCATCGTCGCCTTTGTGGACTCCGGGAAGAAACCGCAGCAGCTAAACTTTCCAGCGTGCAAACAGAGGAGCAAGAGAAGGAGCTTGGGGCGAGGGGGGAAGGCAGGCTCCTGCTCCAAGGCTTTCCAGGGAGCCTGGGCAATTGAGGACATGCCACCGCGGGTTAGCAGAAAGGCTGCTTGCACACAGACAACCCCCGTCACCCACCCAAGTGCAGGGGAAAGGCAACTGGAGGCGATGCACATCCCAGGGACAGTCCTCCAGCGCCAGGGCACCCGAAAGGGCCCACGAGTCATCAGGACAATGAATTCCTAACCAGTGGAAAGCCGCAAAAGAAAAGAGGAATGAAGTGAAAGAACCGGAGCCGATACAAATAAGATGCTCTAGAAGCCAGCAAAACAAATAGCATCCGTTGTTTGTGCAGCAAGCTGGAATAATAACATTTGCTCGCCCAGCCTCACTTGTCACTGTTCTCACTGTTGTACCTCCGCAAAGCCAGAGCGAGGCATGGAGGCAGGCTGCTGTGGAGTGGGCTGAATACTATTCACAAAATTCAGCAAATTGGGGCTATTTTGGGATTTACTAGGCATTTGCAAACAACTCCATTTGGTATTTGAAAACATGCACTGAGTATCACAAGCCAACAGCAATGACAGCCCATGGGCTGTTATCCAAGGAGCATCCGACAGCGATGCCTGCGTTGGAGCTTCCGAACCAGCTGCTCAACCAAAAAGGGTCATCGAAAAGATGGGAGCGAGGCTTCCAGGTCCAAGTCGTTGGCTCCCAACAATTAAAAAGCTCCAGTATGGCAGAAGGGAACCTCAGCCCTGCCGACCGCAAAACCGTGGCCCTTTCTATCTAACAGCTGGGCTGCTGCACCTTTCGCTCTGTTCCTCTCCTGCCCAGGACGTGCAGAGCCTGGGCACTGGGTTCCCACGTGGCCGGATCCAAATCCTGACTCTGACACCTTACGCCTCAGTTTCCCCACCTGGAAAAAAGCCATTACATTGGATTTGGCCAGTACCGCAAGCTATGCGAATGAGCTAGGGCGTGATTCAAAGCCCAGAAGATCTCCCGGACATCTTCACATTGACTTTCACGGACTTTGGGTCAGGTGCCAAATTTTCAAAGCGTGGCAGGCAGGGCTGAAACTGGAACAGTGCTTCCAGGGAGGGACACCACCGCCTGCAGGCTTTGGTGCTCCTGATGAGTATTCATCTACTTCCCTCCCCACCTCCCCTTTTATTTATTTATGTCTTTATTTTAAGGCGGTAGCTTTACCAGACTTATTCCAGCATTTCTGGAAGCAGGACTGGCAGTAAAGTGCAGCTGTGATAAAACTTTAGACCAAAATAGGAGAAAAGTCAGAAAACACACTGGGACAACCAACCCTGTGCTGGTCTCCTGAGGAAGGGCTTGGCAAGCACCATGTCTCTGAGCCAGTGCCTGTGCCCCGAGGGCCAGAAGCCTGGTCACCCCCGTCCATAAATTTGAACTGATTTCTGCCATGACCTGGACGCTGCTTTGAGGTCCTCAGGGAGCAAATCCCGTGTCCAAATTCTGTGCGGTTCTGTCAACAGCAGAGCGCTAACAAGAATTTTCCTGGGTAAATAACGCAGTTCATGGAAGCTGTTACCTGCTCCGCTGAAGTATGAGGACTGAAGCAGCTCCTTCGGCTGCCTCGAGATGCAGCGGATCCCCGGGAAAGCCACGCAGACAGCAGCTGGTGGGACCACAGCAATTTGCACCACTTGGATTGGGAAATAATCTCCCCGAGGAGAGCTGCAACTGGGAGAGCCCCAGCTGAGCACCCGCAGCAAAATGCCCACCCGAGGAGGGTCTCAGGTGCCGCAGCTCAGGCCTGGCTGTCAGGGTGGGTGCCGGGAAGACCCCTGTACCAGGGAACTTGCACCAGCCTTGGGAGCTGGGGGTAGCTAGAGACCAAACCCCCAGGCAGCACATGCTGGAGCCAGGGCCGTTTCAGCCCCTTGCTGCCCTCCGATGCACTGCCACAAGAGAAGGAACGTGGCAAGGAGAGGGGCCAGGACACGACACCCGACTCACCTGCTAACACCGAAACGTTGCTCCTCCGGAGGGCACGGCAAAAGGGAGGTGCCCACAGCGCGCGCGCGTGCGAAGGACGCGGCCATGAAGGAGAAAGGAACGAGCGCGTTCCGAGCGCAGGTAGGCACGGGAGCGGTGTCGCTGGCTGCTTCCCTCTGCAGAGCGACACAGACTGCCTGATGCGGAGGGAACAAATTACTCATGAAAAACACAGTTGTTAAGCCATGTGGCAGCGCGTGTAGAATGAAAGGCGGACGAGAGAGGAACTCAGACTCGGCGTTGCCAGCAAGGCCGCTCCGCCTGGCAAACTGATCAGCGAAACGCATTAGCTGGAAGAGATGAAAGATTAAAAACGTCACCCCGAGTACAGCATCTCCTACAATACCCTTTCACGTTACAATCCCAGGAGCTGCCTGACACATCGAGTCAAACCCGCAAAATGGAAGCGCCTCGCAGGGTAAACCTGTCGCTTCAGCAGGCTCTACCTTCAGACCCGAATCTGTTTACAGGCGCGACACGGCGCTCTCCAAAGCGTGCCGGGGCAGTCACCACCAGCGAGTTGTACGAGTCCGTCAGGGGCAGTTTTTGGACGCAATGCACATCTCAGACCTGTTTCTACTCCAGCCGCTGCCCCTGGCTTTTGGCAGGCTGGGAGACGGACCCAGCTGAGGGCCACTCCTTTGCCATCACGGTGAGCGTTTTGCGGACGGACACAAGCCAGCTTCGTCAGAGCGTACCTGCTCCTTGGTGCCATCCCACCAGAAAGGGCCACTGCTCTCTCACACCCTGCCGAGGACCTTGTGGAGCCGCCAAGCTGCCTCTCAGAGCCCCGCAGGGTCCATCGCGGCGTTTCAGCGTCACGCACGAGTCCGTGCAGCACCCAGGTGTCAGTCGCAGCACAGCCTCTCTAACGCAAAGCAGGTGGAGAGAAGTGACATGCGCGCAGCTGCTGCGCGTTAATCGTGCTGCGTGCATCCGCCCAGCGCTTGCCACGACCCCGGATGCCAGCAAGGCGCTGTAAGAGCATCCCCTGGGGCCACCGCAGCCAGAGCTCCCGCGACAGCAGCCTGAATGCTCCCCTAGCCCCATGCGCGCCCACGCACGCGGTGCCACGCAGCTCACGGGATGTCGGTGAGGAGCAGCAAAACCTCCCCGCACGCCATCCATCAGGCTGGAAGAGCGCCCAGCCCCAAATGGCCACGCAATTAGCAGGCACAGGGCTGGAATTCCTGATTGATTCCAGGGCACCCAGCGGTCTGATAGAGGGAGCACAGAAATGCTATCTAAAATGAGAAGAACAAACCGGCACCAGCAGAATAAATGCTGGAATTGTGAAAGAAGCTGTTTTCCTTGCTGTGCTCTTTGAAGGACAAATGGTAGAGTGACTCCAAACCCACAGCACTGCAGTGCAGAGACCATGGAAACCAGCTGAGGTTAAGCGATGCTCGGAGCTTGGAAATTTATTGTCCTTTCCAGGTATTTCCAAGGCCCTTTGCAGCAAGGCTGGAAATTTTCAGTCACTTACGAATTTATCCTCACAGCAGAGGACAAGGGAGAGCTTTATCCTCCAGGGCCCCTCTACATATTTAGAAACACATCCCAGCTTGCCTAGGAGGCAGCAGCAGAGCCAAGACCCGCGCCGTGGCTCCCGTGACCGTGCCGCGCAGCAGCAGCTGCGGCTGAGGGCCAGGCAGCCTCTGATTAACGGGGTTATCCCCACTCCCCATTTAATGGTGTTTCTCCCCCGCCATCCCTACAGCCTTGGTTTTACCTCCAGCAGCAGCAACCACCACGTACGGGGCTGCAGGAGCAGCAGGGTGGACACGACAACAGAACGAGCTCTCCCCAGCTCGACGCGACGTGCTCTCACAAGGCTGCCGATTCTCAAACCCCTGCCAGCGCCGCGAAACCACAGCTCCTGGCACCTGAACAGCTTCCTCTCTCAACGGCCAGCAACAGAGGATCGTCTGCGGCATCCTCAGGTTCAGAAGAGCTCTAAGACACTGCCATATGACCAGTCAACCCACCGAACAACTCACTGGGCTCCAGCAAGGCTGCTATCCATGGAACAGCACGTCGCAAATACCAGAAATCATGGAGCAGCGACTGGGGAAGAGGGGCTGGGACCCCCCACGTCACAACACTCGGCAGCCTTATTAAAAAGCCTCAGAAACGCGGCAGTGGCCCCCTCCCCGAGGGCCTCTGGGTCCCAGGCTGGCCATCAGCAGCGCCCAGCAGCAGCGGGCATCTCGCTGCGCATCGCAGCCGCCCTGCTTGCTGCACGAGGGCTTTTTGTCCCCCGGCCCGGCGCTGCCGGCTCCCCAGCTCGTTCATGCGGCTGCCGTTGGGCACGCTGGTATCGTGGCCCCAGTGCTCCGGCTTAGAGATCTGCCGTGGCTTTTTGTGAAGAACGATTTGTTCTTCCCCATTTACCTGGAAATTGCATTTAACTTGCACAAATTAGGATAAAACAGAAAAAAAAAAGATGGAGTTTTGCAAACAGAAAACAAAACTACAAGCATTTATAAAAGATACTGGTGAAGGGATGAAAGACAACCACACTTCGTCTCCTGCAACAAAATCTGCCTCGCCCTCTACTACACTTCTTTGCACTTATCTCCTGCTCTAAGTTGTTTAGGGAGCCTGGAGAGATTTCCTCGCTCTTCCCCAAAATATTTTCCCTTCCTTCCTCACCCAGGACACGGTCTGTCCTTTCATTATAAGAAGCATCGTTCACTTCCTTGGGGATGCAAGCACGGCTGTTGGAGCAGATGCCATCTCCTTGATTCACCAGCGAATGACTCCTTGCTTTAACAAACGGTGAAATTCTCTTCAACCCCCTTGGCTGGCCGTGGCTGCGCGGATGCTGCTGGGAGGGATGGTCCCGTTCTCCTCCTCCTCTTCTGCTGGCTTCTGCAGATGACCCAGCGTGCCGGGCTAGAAGCAAGCCGTCCACGCAAAACAGAACGAGGGCCATCTCCACGCGGTTGGCGAGCCACGGCAGCTCGGGGAAGGGTCCACCAGTGCCGAGCGGGGCGCAGAGCCTCGCAGGTAGCACTCGCCGGCGAGCACTACGCAGGCTCAGCTGCTCACAAAACCACGGCCTGGGCGCGTGCAGACAACGAACGTCTCGGCGAGGTGAGCGGAGGTAAATCAGGAGCACGGGTAACTCATCGCTGGCTCCTGGCTAAGGCCAGGCAGAGGCCTGCCCCTCGCGCCCTCTGCCCGCCACGGGAGAGCTTGCTCCAAAGAGAGCAGCACCTGAGGGCAAGCGGCTGCCCCCGGCCGCACGTGTTAGCAGGCAGTGCCCCTCGCAAGCGCTCAAGCAGTTACATTTGTTTTTACAGCACGGAACACAAATTTAGGCAATGTAAATTTGACCTTTTAGGGGAAAAAAAAAAAAAAAAGAGGAGACAAACTTGCGGAGTCGCTCACTCGGCTGCCCAGCTGAGCAAGTGCTCGACTGCCGAATACAGCGCCCGCTGCTGCCTGGCTGCGCAGCGACGGGGGCGAGGAGCGGCTCTGGCGCGCGGGTCCCGATCCCGAGCCCACGCACGGGAACCGCAGGCGCCCGCGGCTCCTCCCAGGGCCCAGGCCCCGCGCAGGCCCGACGGCTCCGTCTCTTTGCTCTGTAAGCCCGCACCAGAAGCAAGCTCGTGGAGGGGGAACACGGGGCTGACCCGGGGACCCCGAAGGTACACAGCACGGGAGCAGCTTCACGTCGGAGGAAAGAGACTTCTTACTGAGCACGCTTCCTTCCACCAGAGCGTGCAGCCCGTACGTGGAAGTGCATTTATTTTTAAAGAGGGCACGCACAGGCAACGAGAGGTCTCATCGCCACCCGTTACATCGGCCGTGACGCCCTGGCTGCCGACCACCCCCAGCCCCCTTTGTCCTTCGCAGAGTACCAGAGAAGGGCGTCGTGGTGCCAAGCGTCCGGAGGCTGTTTTCCCTGCCCGAGTTTAGGCCTCTTCAGAGGCCGGTATCCGGCTGAACGCTTCCCAGATGGCAGAGCTGCCTTCCATTAGCTGTCTGTCACCGAGCGACCCCTCGCTCCCGCAGCCGGCTGCAGCGGCTGTTAGCTGCCGAGCTCTCGGCACTCCCAAGTCCAGTGCCAACGGCACCGGGCTCCGCTCGTTTGGAGCCGAGCTGCAGATTTAGGAATGCTGCACTGGCCGTTAGCTGCTCAGCCTTCCTAGGCCCTTCTGTATTTTCACATTACAAAGCATGTTCAGCCCTATGAACACTCCCCAGATATTCCTGTAGCAGCATTTTCCAGCTGGTTTTCTTTTTTTTTCCTGATTTACAGACTCCCACCAATTTTCCAGCAAATCCGTATGGTCCAGTTAGGGAATTTCAGCTTAATAATACATGGCATTTACAGGCAAACAGAACGGGACTCGGCTGGCACATGGCGTTTGCAAACTCTCCTCAGGCTTGCACTCGAACGCTGGCAACCACACAACACGCAGCAACGTGCGGGCACATCCAGCAGCCTCCACCCCGAGCCATCTGCTTTTCGGGATAGACACCTTGATGGAAACACTGCTCTCGTTTGTCCTCTTATCCTGCAATGGCAGGATGTGGGCTTTCCATAACAAGTGTAATCAAAATATTCCCACGCATAATAGCTGAAGGCATTATTGCAGGATATTCTTCATATCTCAATTAGTAACAAACTATTCTCTCGCCTCAGTTTAGCTTCAGTCTCGGATTGGCAGGGATGTGGCATTTTAATTTCCAGAAAAGAAAGGACAAATCTCAATATAAAGAGAGAGGAAAAAGGCAGACACACATAAAAGGAAGAAAATCCAGCACAACAGCCCTGCACAAAACTAGCAGTGCGCAAGGAGAAAAAAAATAGCACCAACCATTTTTCTTTGTAATTTGCTTAAGGGATTGAGAGCACAGCCCTAAAACGGCAACAGCCATGCTTCCTCGCAGGACAAGCAAAGCCCCGGGCACGGCTGCCTGGAGACAAGCGGGCTACGCAGGCTCGCTCTGCTCTCTGCTGCACCAGGATTGCGGCAGTCGTGGGCCCGGGGCCGCACCCCGAGGTGCAAATACACACACGCAGGCGTGTAGGAGAGTTCCTCACCCAGAAACCTTCCAGTCCTATCAAAGGAAGAAGAGCAAGATACGCAGAGGTGGGCTTTTCCCCGAGCCACCAAGCAGAAGCGCTGGGGACGGAAGCAGGCACCCAGTGGCGCGGCGCAGGGCCGCGTGCCCCCACCTGCAAGCCGAGGTGCACCTTGGAAACGCACGGCCTCTAACGCAAAGCGGTCCGATTTCTTGCTGAGCGCAGACGGGGGGAGGCCGCAGCTTTCCCTTTGTTCCCCACCACATGCCCACGAAAAGCCAGGAGGCTGCGCAAGAAGCTGTCAGAGAGCACCGAGGGCTACGCCTGCCTCTAGAGAGGAGAGGGCAAAGGCTTTGCCAGTGCCCTGCAGTGGTGCTGGGAAGCAAAGAAAAGGCTACAAGCTTTGTAATTTGCACATAATTGGTGCAATTCGGGAAAGGGGAGGGATACCGGGACAAGGAGGCTGAAGGAGACCCAGGGTAATTCCTAAAGACTCAAGACAAGTTAACTGTGACCGGCTTCTACACCGGGAACTGGCGCGATGGGAGCTGTGGTTTCTGGGAAGAAAAGCAGGGTTTGGGTTTGGTTTGGTTTTTAAACACTACAAAAAAGAGGAAGACAGGCTCCCAGGGTGTCCGTACAGCTACACCCTGCTCTAAGGAGGAGGTGTTTTACCTGCTGGGGGTTCACCCAGCAGCCGCACGCAACTGAAGGATGACGGACCTGCTTTCACGCAGCTGCAAGTCTGTAACTGTCATGCACTGGAGACATTACCGGGGCTTGGCTGGGAGACAAAAACCAGAATTCTTCAAGACAAACATCACCCTTCAGGGAAAGGGTCTGCCCTCACTCTCCCTCTCTCTCAAAACATACTTTTGAATTCAACATATATTTTTGAGGTATTCAAGCCAGCAAGTCAAGTCACCAGCGGGCACGCAGAGGCAGAGGGAAGACGTGGACGCGGGGTTACGGCTCCCACTCCTTCCCGTCCTGCTCCCACGGTGCCTGCGCGTCGGGGACCCCAGCTTCGGGTGCAACTCCACGTGATCTCAGCACTATGGAAGGGAAATGACAGCCCGCCTGAAATAAAAACCCTCTCCCCGCTTTGCTAAATGTAAGTTAGTGATTTAAAAGCAATTCCTACGCTTAAACTTTCCCGACGTAACCCGGCCCTGACGAACCAGCGCCAGACTGGCAGCCTCGAGGCTCTGCGCACGCCTCTCGTGGGGACAGCACAGGCGGGCGGCCCCGTACCTGAGCAGGACTGCAGGCAGGGGATGACCTGGAAGGCAAATAAGGTGTTTATTGGACAACTAGAGTCTGTGGCCATGGACTGCTGGGCTAGGAGCTGGGGCAATCATTTTCAGCGTGCAGAAACTGCCTCGCAGTGAGGAGCACGACACCAAATAAACCACGTGGAGGGGTGGAGAGAAGTGCGGATGCTGCCTCTGGGCCAGACCAAGAAAGCAGGAGTGCAGTGATCAGAGCACCCCGCATGCTCTTATTAGAGGGGGAATGGATCACAAAACCTTGTCCGGCAAAGGCCAAGAGCAAGGTCTCTGGGACGCCGCGCTCAGCAGCAGCTCAGGCGTTAGGCTAGCAGATTTTTTCATTTTCTTCATAGGCTGGCAAAAGGTCTGTTCTCATTTCCACTGCACCCAACAGGAATTCAGATTGTTTACATCATTGAAGATCAGTGGAATCCAGTAGCAGGCGAGGGAATAGTGCAACGTTATTAAATTTTGGGGTGGATTTACTAAAATGTAAAACGTTCTTGGCATTGAAGTCTCACGCCTTTCAGAGACCTCCAAGCTTCAGCGCTTGCAAACCAGTACCACGGCACTCGGCTCTGTGCTGTTCCCCGTGATGGCTGGCGTTTTGCAAAGCTGATGTATAAAACTCTTTGGGTTCTACCAAAAACTAAAGAGTTGTTTCTCTTTCACTCTGTCTGCCTCTGATGACAGATCATTATACTTCACGTAGCACTTTGTGATGTTTGGGTGATTTGAACATAATCAGGCTTAAATGCAGGCAATCAAAGAGAATATGCATTCATAGACACACTGATTTCCACACACTGACTACCAAATTGGCATAACTTACTACTTTTATTCCAGAAGACGGAAATAGAGGGGTCAAGATCTTTTAATAGACAGAATGGGCAAAATGCACGAAAAAAACCTACTGTCTACTTAAGAAACTGGTTCTTTTTTAAGGGAGAAAGCTTAGAAAGCAATAATGAAGCGCAGGGCGAGAAGCAACACTGAAGATGTGCACACACACCTCTCATGCCCAAGATTCCCATTGGAGCAGTGGGCTGATTCACATCTCTCCTGTTCATCCTCCCATTAAAAACTCCCCCAAAACTGTACTTTATATTCAAACAGCCGACAGAGTTGAAAAAGCAGAGTAGCTGCTCCTCCCCCCTGCAAATCGCACTGTGTAGATACAGAGCAGTTTAGAGACTGGCAGAGCAGGAGGTACCTGCTCGGGAGGTTCTCCAGACACCGTCATTGCTCAGGTTGTCTCACTCTGTGTCGTGCTTGTAAAGCGCGAACAGAAAGTCTTCCTCCTGGAAAGGCAGAGGGACAGCTGTAGTGGACGTGGCCCGGAGCCCCACCAACTTTTGCATCCTGCACGTGGCCTGAAGAAAGACCCCACTCTCCTCTTCTCAGCCTGAAAGATTGCAACTACATATCTTACAAAATCCACCTGCAGGAAGGGAAATCATTTTCCTGCCCTCACTAATTATTGGCTTAAATCTTCCCAAAGCAAGAAACAGAACAGCTTTGGTCATTTATCTTCTCCTCAGCTCAATTTACAGATGCTCACATTGATCTTGAAAACCTTCATCATTCACGTAAACGCGGCGATTACAACGGCAACACTACACAAGCACGGATTATTACAACTACACAATCAGAGCTGCCGTTTGCATTCATAACAAGCTTCCCCTCTTTTTTGCGTCTCGCTACATTTCTTGCTCTGACAGCATCTTTCAGCAACAAGTCCTACACCAGCTATAAGCTGTATTAAAAACCAAAACATTTCCTTTAACTTGTAGCAGACCTGTTGCCTTTGAATTATACCACATACCCTGTGCTTTTGCTTCAGGAGCAGGGGCTAACGACCACACAAATGGTCTCTTTCAGCACATTAATGGTCCTACCTTATTGTCTTTTTGATTTTCAGAACTCAATAATCTTAATCTGTTTCATCTAAATTTTAAAACTGGAAGAAGAGTGATCTGGGGAATTAAGTCTAATTTCAAGCCTTACTAAAACAGTGGAACAGACGTTAAGAGAAAAGCCTAAAAGGATAATGGAATTGAACAATGAGCACCAACATAATGAGACAAACTTGATTGCTTTCTTTCATAAGATTACAAAACCAGTGATCAGAGGGAAGAGGTAGATGCCACATTCAGATCTTCGTGGAGCTTTGATACAGCACCTCAAAACCTTGTTCTCAAGAATAAATCACTGTTGTTTTCAGTAAGAGTGCTGTTACTTTAACTGAAGGACCAGAAACAAAGAACACTGGGTCACCGTTGAGAACAGAATCCTATTAATTAACCCTCTATAAATAATCAGCAGAGGTTACGAGCGTGCCACAGAAATGTGCGGTACATATTACAGACCTTTAGCAACACCTCAGCAGAGTAAGTTCCAGACGATAATAAGATGTGGCTGCAGGCGACCCGCTGACCCCTCCGCTGAGAGACAGCCATGAATCATTCTTTGTCCCTCATCCCTAACAGAGCCACAACAAAAAATGTGTCCAGGCAAAGGACCAAATCGGAGAGGGATGCCACGAATGCACCCCTCTTACGAGTTACATCCGCTCCATCACTTGACCAGCGGGAGCGGGAGGTGGGGAACCCGCCACCCATGAGAGCGTTGTTTCTAATGAACGAGTTACTTCGCATGTCAGAAAGGCTGCAGCTGTAGGAAAAAAAAAAGAAAATCTTATTCTGAAGTTTGCTTAAGTAGGTAATGTAGATGGGAGAGAGCTATCCTGCACTCCGATGCTTACAGAGATTGCAGAGTGAATGCAGCAAAGCAATTAGGAGATTACAATACGGAAAGGCAGCAAAAAGCCCACTTCAGCTCAGACTCTGACTTTGCAGGGGAGCCCTGCCAGGAAACCGAAAAACTCCTCTCCTCCTCTCTTTACCATGGATCAGGTGCAGCTGCTCCTGGTGTACTCCAGAATGCGCATAATTCAATTTTACAAGCTTTTTTTTTTCTACTGCCCTTCTTCACTACAGCAAAACCTTAGATTATAAAAGCAGTAAAGGAATCTTAAACAAATGTCCGTGCCTAAAGAGCAGACACTGCCACTGGCGAAAATACTCCCAATCCCCACCTGGAAGGCCAGGCGAATACCACTCCTACAGCCTGTAGGCACGTGTCAAATTTACCCGAAAAACAAGCCAGACTGATTCTTTCACTTCCCTTACACGTTGTTCTACGTACGCTACCGCCATCGGTTTGGCAGCCCCCGTGCCCCTGTCCGGTTACACTGCACTCCTTACTTTGGCTGTTCGGTGCAGCCCAGCACGATGTGGTTTTACTGCTCCCGCTCCCTCGTTTCCACAGCCTCCACAGAATTAATGTCTTGACAGAAGCCGGTACAGCCCACCCTGTAAATGCTCAGCTGTGCTCTCTGCCTCTCCGGTTGGACGGCTGGATTGTTTCCTACAAGCGTGAAAAAAGCCAGTCTAACAAATCATGTATTATTTTAGCTCTGGCACATGAAATCCGCACAAGACCTATAAAAAAACAAATCGGAGACCTGCTGTTCTCCTGATGACTGCAACAAAGTCATCTGCAAGACTCCCTCCTCCAGCTCGGCTTGGCTGGAAGTCGGGAGCGGGTGTCCTACATATGCCGCAGCTTGCCTCGTCCTGCTCCGCGCCGCCAACAGCCCTCCTTCCTCAGTTCAGAGCACGCACGCCCACTTTAGTTCCTCCCAGACAAAAATATCATCGTTATGTCCGAGTCCTGGTCCCCATTCAGCCACCGAGCACCAGCACTGGACGGTGTCCAGATGAGTTCTGAGCATCTCCAAGGATGGAGCCTCTGTTACTTCCCCGGGCAAGCTGTTGCAGTGTTCAACCATCTGGCGCCCAGCACTGGGAAACGGGAGCGCCCAGGCACAGCTGCACCTTCTCCCCTGGCGAAAAGGGAGCATCAGAGGGGCAGGAACATCTCCCCACGGCACCGGCACCAGGGAGGAGCATCCCACGATTGTCTGGCCCGAGTCGCAGTCCAGGCTCAAAATGGCTTTTGGTGTGACAGAGGGTGGGCAAATCCTGATGAAGCTGGTTAGTGTCCCGGTTTCTCCTGAACGAAAGGAGGCTGACAGGAAGTCTCTTTGGAGCAGAAGGGTTGAAATAAGGCGAAGCATCACCTACGACAGAAGCCGTGTGTCCAGGGCATGTCAGGAGTGGAAATATCTGGGCAGAGACTTATGGTTGCAGTTTCAAAACGGCATGCTTAACAGGGTGAAGGGGCCAAAGAACAAGGAAAGAGGCACCAAGCAAGAGATCACTTAAGAGAAAGCCTCTAGCCAGAACAGATAGGCTCTGGGACTCACAGAGGCTTTAACCACTCCTGCATCTGCTGGAAGGGCAGGGTGCAAGCAGTTTGACGCATTGCTAGACTATGCTGAAACCAAACTCTTTTTGGAGGTGCACAGGGATAGAATGAAAGGCAGTGGACACAACAGGGCCAATTCTGATTACTTATCAGAAGAAAAAAAATCACGGTAAGGTTGGTCAAGACTGGGACAGGGGCCCAGGAGTGGAATCTTCATCCTTGGAGACCTTCAACGCCCAGCAGACAAGGCCCTGAGGAACACAATCTAACTGCCTCTGCTTTGCGCAGGGTTAGACCAGGTTCCTACCACAGCAGCCGGGATTTTAAGAGCAATTTTCTGAGCACTGCTCTAGCAAGAATTTCATGTGACTGCGAGCAACAATGTAGTGTCAGCAAAACCAGCCTTGGTGTACAATCTTGGAAGTGAGGAACGCATTACTAGCTCTATCGTTAGTTCCTCCTTCTAACCAGGCAACCCAAAAGCAACAAAGCATTGGCTAAGCAGCTAGACCAGAGTGACAGCAGCGCAAAGGACATTCAAATCCAGAATGCCTGTGGAGCTGCTCCGTGACACCGAGGCGCTCCCCTCCCAGTCACCAGTCCCAGCACAAAGCACAAGGCACGAGGAGAGGACTACATGGACAGACTCGCAGCTCACAAGCTCTGTTTCAAGCAGTGCAGCAAAACTCGGTTTGTTCTGGTTTTCACCATGTTCCTCTCTTTCATGAGATGCAGGAGAAGCTGTTAATTAGCCACCAATCAACTGAACAACCCCTTGGAGAGAGCAGACTTCTCACACACCTCCACAAGAAGCCCAGCTAGGTGCTTTGCACAAGTCAGATTCTGGCTACAAAAGCCTTCCAGGTCCACAGAGGACAAGACACACTGGGGACTCGGGACACTTGCTTTTAAAATCACCCTGTCCTAAGAAAGAGAGAGAGGGGTCTTTTAGGTGTGGTTACTGCCACTGAAATTATTTTTCCTGGGAGCCTGCAAATGATGGTCTGTCTTGCTAGGAAGTCACTGATGTCCCTGGAGGTTAATGCTATCCACTCTCAGCAGGGAGAGGGAAGAAAAACAGGAGAAAATAAAGCAGAATGCAAGATTACCATTTCTTTTACACCCCTAGTAGGAGTGGAGACCGCTGATCTAGGCAGCAAAAGAGCCCGTTTCTCTCTTGCAGCGCGCTCCCCCCTTTCTCCCCCAATGCAAATCGCAGCTGAGGCATGATGAGAGACAGCACTTTTGCATTTTGACTGAGCGCTACGGATTAGGTAAATTAGCCAGCAGCCTTCTGCAGTACCTCCGCCAATCAGCCCCCGCGCTCCCGCCTCATCGCCGCAGCCATCAGGAGGGAGTCTCATCTGGAAGAAGACCCGCGGCTTTCAGATAGATGGAGGAGTTCAGAAGCAAGCGCCTTGCGGTCATTACCTCTTCCCAAGGCAAGGGTATGGTTGAAATCCTGCCACAAAAGATTAACCACACACTTCAGATGCTTTCCAGCTGGCTAGAACAGAGCTACCCAGAGAAGCTGTGGATGCCCCATCCCTGGAGGCGTTTGAGGCCAGGCTGGATGGGCCTTTGGGCAGCCTGATCTGGTGGGAGGGTCCCTGCCCATGGCAGGGGGCTGGAACTGGATGGGCTTTGAGGTCCCTTCCAACCCAAACCATTCTGTAATAACCCAGCAGGACACTTGTTCCGTACGTGGGGAGGAAAACGTGGTCTGGCCAGACTCTGACAGGGTGCCTGGCTGTTTGCCTACTTCTTCTGAGAAATCTTGTGGCAGGAGCTGTGAGAGCACCCCATGGGTAAGGCAGCATGGGCCACGAGGCCAAGCACTCATCAGAGTCTGTGTAACCACCACCACAGGCTTAACTTCAGCAGAACACTAGTGGAAGACCACTTACCAAGAGTCCCTGTTACAGGGGATCTTGGTAGGAAGGTGACTTCCCCGGTGATCAGAAGGCCAAGGACTCTAGAAACAGAGTTGACTGCCTTTTATCCCTCCTTGTTCCTTGTTTTCCGCTCATGCCTGTACAAAAACATCCAACAGTAAAGGAATTGTAGAAAAGACGACAGACCTCTCAGTCGCACTTATGCACTGATCTTAAAACTCAAGTTTTATGGATCTTAATAGCTCCAATTCCTTCGAAAACGTCATTCCTGGAAAGACGATGCCATTGTAACCTGGAGCTGACGTAAAGACGAGTAAGCACACAAGTGCGTGCCTTGCTGCCTTGAGGACTTGCTCACCGTCTCGCCGGCACAGCACATTACTGCAGCTACCTGCGTTCACCGTCCAGACATCGCAGCCAAGTCGCTGCCCAGGGCTTAGCCTCCCCATCTGTAAAATAAGGACAACAGCAACCTCCCTTAACAGCACCTGACTTCCTGGGCACCCGGCTCCAGCTAACCCAGCTTTGAGCTGGGGTTCAATGAGATGACTTCCAGGGGTCCCTGTCAACCTCAACTTCCTGGCAATTGCCGTGCGTCACTGCTCTGGGTCATCGCACAGCCGCAGAGGTTCCCCGTGCTGCCTGGGCTTCGCCGGTACGTCACGCGCCTGTCCTGCCCGCAGCGCATGGTGGGACGCTGGGAACCATCCACACGGGATGCGACTGACTCCTCCAGGCTCGGCAGTACGGAGCCACCAAAAATACAATGGCACTGATCCCAGCTGCAACGCACCGACCTGCTAAAGCCCGCGTGCACTACCATCATTTTCAGCCCAAGATTGAAGCAGCAGAACTCTACCTAATTTGCCTTCATTGAGGACGAATTTCAGATAAAGTTCAAACTGATTAATGAAGAGGAGGTTAAGCACTTCCAATCAGGGTGGTGAAAAAGGTCCTAGAACAGTAAAATTGAAGCCCACACTGTCTCTCTTTTTACACCGTATAGAGGTGGATAAGCAGGGAAGACTCCTCGCAGTAGCTTCCCCACGTCTCTTACTGTGGAGGGATGAGACCGGCTGCTGTCCCACGGCAAACTGGGGCTGCAGGAAAAAAGAGGCGTCAGAGCACACTGCCCTATGGGACGGCAAACGCTAAAAAAGCAGGTATCGTCAACAATGCAAAGAGCTCCCTTTCAAACGATTTCCACTTATACTCTCCGTTCTGAAAAGTTCATATTCCCATCCGCCGACTGCCAGGACTGTAAACAGCGACAGCACTGCACGATGGGGAATCAATAGCGACGGCTGGGTTTATGCTGGTTGCTGCCTTGAAAGGCTTTGCAGCAGCCTTATTTTACAAACCGCGGTGAAGGCGGACTTCACCAGCAGAGGAGAGCTGCCCGGCTGGAGGTGGCGGCACGGAGCAGGGCTTGCTAACTGCTCCCCACAGACGCGCTCGGGTAAGGCAGCACTGTCGTTCCTACAACAGCCTCTGCTACTAGAGACCGGGGGCCTGGCAGAACCATTCACGACAGTGCCATCGAACGCACTGGGGACATCATTTCCTGCATGATGAAGGGCAGGGAGCTCAAGGCTGAGTTGGTGGCCAAGTAGCAAGGTGCTCGTCTCCTGCCCTGCAGCCACCACGCTCAGGTTGCTCCCTTGGGCACGCGCTGTCCCCTCTAAGGAGCAGCGGCACCTCGCTGCTCTGCCCTTTCTGGAGCACAAGGAGGACAGGAACCAGCGGTGGCACCTGCTGCCCTGGCCTCCTGCCTGCCCGTGCTGGGGAGCAGGGAAGGCACGTTTCCTCCTGGCAGCTCTGCGCTTCCAGCGGAACAGGACAACAGCATTCAACCTGCCTGGGGTGACTCCAGTTCTCCATGGAGATTACAGAGCCTCTGCATCAAGACTGGAGAAGATCCACTTCTCTGTTTCTCCTCTGGGAGATTCAACATCCGCACGTGCATACGAGAACAGCCACAGCCTTTCCCCTCGTTGCTCTGACACCACTTACTCACCCAACAGCACCGAAGATGGAACAAGTGCCTGGAATTGAGCCAAAATCTTCCCATCACTGCTGGCTAAATCCTGCATCTGAGCTCTGGAAGAATTTACAACCCAGAACTCCAATAGGTTCCCCCTTGCCAAATCTTCTTCAAACAGAGCTCCAGACACTCCCATGATTTATAGTACGATAGCTTAACATTGCGATCTTGGGGGAAAAAAGAGAAAAGAAAGAGCGAGAGGGAGAAGATATTTATGGAAGGAGCAAGGAGGACAACCTTTCAGTAAAGGAAAAGATATCTATGATATACTGGCAAAAATGACAGTTACCACCAACAATCAGATCCCAGAGAAATACCATTATTAATGAATATATGCAAACAATACCATCATGCAGCAGAAAGCTAGCGAACTTCTGTCCGTATCCTGTGCCGGTAGTTCCTATTAAAACTTCAATGGCAGCAAAGTCCTCCTGAAAATTCTGGTCCTGCCTCTGAGCCTCAACAAGATATTAAAGATACGAACAACACAGTGCAGACTTTCAATGCACTATATGGTATTTCTCTTCCCATGTCCTTGGTGAGCATGCACACATAACAGAGGTGCTGGTTTTTATTCTGGAAGACCCAGAGGAATTTCAAAGCCTAAAAGAAATTTTCCCCTGGATGGATCTCCAAGAAAAATCCACACAATGCAACCATCCTCTTTATGAGGAGATTCTCAGAATAGGATGCTGCTATATCATCTCTACCTCCCACTTGATCCATACACGTAGTCCTAATTGTCCATCTAAGTCCTAGAAGGAACTGCAGAACCAAACATCTGCACCCACAGACAAACCGCAGCAGAAGACTTCTATCAGACATTTCAGCAGAACCTCAGTCCACTGGGCATCGCGAAACATCTCAAATACATAAAACAAAAATTCAGAGTCCTAAGGGAAATAACAAAGCCTACGTACCACAGCGTGATTCATCTCAAGACAGAGTCCCAGGGGTGAAACAAGGATAAACACACTGACTGGCTTCCAGCTTCGATTCAGCTGTACCTGCCTGTTTGTATGCACACCTACCCGACATGGTAACAACCAAGACCAGGAGGCTGCGTGTGACAGAGCAGTGAGGAAAAGCAAACAACAAGGGGCTGAGATGCACCTAACTTTCTCAACAGAACAACCCAGTAGCCAAAGGTGTCCCGGAGCGAGCAAGATGATGCTCTTCTTCCTCAGCACATGGCCTTGAGCATCTCACTTGAGCAAACCCAATCTCATTCTTCAGTGTTTCCAAAACGTAGCAGTGACTTCTGCACCCAGAAGACGTGCAGATTTTGAGCATCCCTCAACCCAGTGAAGTTGAAGTTTTCCAGCCAGGTGGCCCGGTCCCAGGCTTGCAGGCAGCAAGGAGGCAGAACCGAAGCTGAAAAGATGCTCGTTAATTCACGTCCGCGCAGAGCTGGCAAGGATCTTGCCCAGCATCCCCTGACTGCTCTGGTACTGGATCAAGAAGCCTGTGTCCTCTTTGTTAAGAGATATAATAAGGCAAAATTGCTGTCCTAAATATTACTAAAGCACTGGCTGGCATGTTTAATAAACCTTTCCATTTGGGCAAATTAGCACTCATCTGGACAAGTGCTGAAATGCTGTTACTTAAAGAAAAAAATTTCAATGCTTGGAGTCTAATTTAAATAATTATCAGCATATTTCTGCTCTGACTGTTTTGCTGAAATTACCAGGCGACTTGATGCAGTCTGCGTGTAAGTGCCTTTTGTCTGCATGTAATTTATTGACCCCATTTCAGTCAAGTTTTTGGCCCGCTCACTCCTGTGCTGGAGCGCTTCTCACCATAACCAAAAAGGACGTTACAGCCAGACAAAGTAAAATTGATAACAACTGATCTGCTTTTATAGATTCTGAAAGGGACCTTGATAAGTTACAGCCTCGCCTTCTCCACATCAGCTACGTCTCGATCTGAAACAATCTTCCTGCTGCCGCTTCCTTAGGTGGCCAGCTGAGGACCACAGGCACTTGCGGGAAGATCAGCGCCCTGACCCGGCGAGCCACTCGCCCTGTCCCAGCATGTCAAGCCAGGCTTCAGATGCAGAAACTCCCTCTCAACAAACCTGGGCGGTATTTGGATGTATTCTGAAATATTTTAATAAATGCCACAGGAATCCTCCGAAGCAGAGCGTGGATATCAGGTCTTCAGCACCAGCCGGCTGCGGTCCCACCGCTCTCCTCCGGGAGGAGGATGCTGCCCGTAGCACCAAGCAGCGACGAGCCTGGCTCACGGGGCCGGAACAGCCCTGGAGGTACTGCACCGACCTAGAGCCACGCTCTTAGCACAAGGCCTGGGAGCCAGCACGCCAGCCACAGTATTTTATTTCCAGCAAAGAAAACGGAAAACTTTCTTTTCCCCCATTTTTTGTTGAAAACCAGCACTGACATTTTTGCATTTTCTTCTGTCCCACCTCCACGGATTCCAGCAGCGAGCATCACCAGACGAGTTGCTCAACGGCACCGCCCGCTCCCCTCGGAGCGGCTCGTAGCCAGCCGCGAGCGCTGCGGCTCGGCGCGCGGAGCCAGCCCCGCACGGGGGTCACGCGCCGCTGTGGCCCGCGGCGCTGGCTTGCGCTCGGAGCCAGGGAGGGGGCAAGGTCTGCCCGGAGGAGACAAAGGTGACGCTCTCGACTCGCTCCCCGCTTCCCAGGCTGCATAAGCATTCAGCTAGCGACCCTGCCATCTGCACCTTGTGGCTGCTGTGACTCGGCAAGCTTCCCTCCAGGGCAGTCTGCAAACCTCGCATCCACCAGCTCATCAATCCTTGGCTCTCATCAAAAGGCAAACTTATAAACAGGCCCAGACGCTTCTCCCAGGTTTAATGGAGGCAGCTAAGGAGCTGTGATCATTCGATGTTTTCCAATGATAGCGGTGATGCCTGAGGCCAGCAATAATATTACCATGAAATAAATCTGCAGTGATATAATTAGCATGGATGCTATTACAGCGCAGGTTTTAGGGATGCTCAGCACAGAGGGAGCAAACCTGCTACTCAAATTGGGACCTTGCAGAGGATCTGGGTTCTGGGTTTGAGTGGGGTGGTTTCTCCCCAGGTGGGGGAGAAAGAAAAACCTCAAACAGCACGACAGAGGAGACTATCTGCAATAACCGGTACGCAAAATAAACCTGTCTCTTCAGAGGCCAGAAATTACGGCAAGCGTGGTTCCCTGCAAATCTAGGGGTTAGATCCAGCTGACTTTCTTCTCACCACTCCAGATACCGAGTGACTTCGAAGTATTTGTGCAACGCTCCAGAAAGCCACGTGCTGACCAAACCCAGAAACGAGCGCGGAAGCAGCAGCTGCGCTGCGTCTGAACACCGCTCGCCAGGCGCAGGCTGCTGGGCTCTGTGACTCTCCGTACCGCGCTCACTCTGCTCGCTGCTGGCGACTGCAGTGTTAAGATCGCGTTTGCAAATTGCTGCTGCTTGCATTCTCTGGTTTGTGATGCGCTTCATGGTTGGCTAAACGAGGATAGGAGCTGGAGCAGGTGGATGCAAAAGAACGCAACTCTGAAGTCAGTCTGGTGGGAGAAGGAGACTGCTGTCTTCCCCGGCACGCTGCAGGACACCCCTGCGTCAAACAAACAGCTGAGACAACTGAGAACAGCATCCTGTTCACGCTTCCACTGCTACGTATCAACAGTAGACAAGCATCACCAGGGAAAATTAGGAAGAAAAGATGGAAGCGTCTCAGAATGAGCGATGTTACTGATAACCGCTAAGAGAAGAGCTGACACCAACCTGGCGTTTTCTTTGCTTTCAGATGCAGCGCTGGAAGAGCATGAAGGATACAACTAAAGCAAAATCCTTCAGGAGCAATGCTCACTGAGGAGAGGAAGGGAAAGAAGAAAGGCGACACGTGGCCCGGATCCATCCTCAGGATTGACAAGGACTCCTTCAGGCAGCGGTTTTACAGCAGCACTGGGGGAACGGGGTGTTCCCG
Organism: Chauna torquata; assembly: GCA_013399475.1. Taxonomy (NCBI): domain Eukaryota; kingdom Metazoa; phylum Chordata; class Aves; order Anseriformes; family Anhimidae; genus Chauna; species Chauna torquata. Next base: position 287,584 of record VXAL01018012.1, on the reverse strand, counting down.
AGGACTCCCAGCTGGGAGGGACGCCCTGGAAGGGTTTCTGACCCTGAGCAGGATGCAAACTTGGGAGCTGGACCTTCTGGGCCGGTGTCCATATGGCATGACATTGCTCAGTTTTAAAAAGTGACGTGCTAGGGGAGACTTTGCGCCAAAATCATCCTTTAACTCAGCTAGCAGGAGATGCCATGGAAGAAAAAGCTGAAGCAGAAGTCTGTCCTCAGCTGAGGCTCAAAGACACTTCATAATTTTTAAGCGTGTTTCCAAATCTGCAGTCAAATCCTACACCTTCCCTCTTTTTTCGCTACAATAAACTTTATCTTAGAATGTAATCTAGAAATAAAAAATGGTTTTAAAGTGATCTGACAAGCACTGGAAACCCCATTTCTTTTAGAGTGACAACTCTATTTACAGCAGTGCATACATATACTCTGTTTTATATTCAACATGCACTCCAGGCCCTCAAGATTTGAGACTTATCCATTCCATCCACTTGCAAGAACCTGCTTCAGCAGTGAGAAGAAGTTCCTCAGCATGCACAGACTAGGAACAAAGACGGCTTCCAACCTGCGGGTCTCTGTGTGCCTTCCGAGACCTACTGGGGGAGCTACTGCATGGGAGAACCAGCAAAGGCAACCCCCTGCACGGCACTCAACCAAAACACGCGAGGAAGTACCAAGGTCACATAAAGACAGATCTTCTCACTACGGCTCTGGTCTCTGCGGGACACAGAGGTCTTGCAAAGAAAGTTAAAGCAGGTCCCAAACATGCCGAGTTTTCTGGCCGAATTGAAGGGGGAAAGGTTGCACTGCAACCTCGTGGCTCGGAAAAAAGCCTTGTGGAAGAAAGATGGGGACCAAGCAGAGCCCAGCCCTGGCGGCACGGTGCCAAGCTGCAGCACGTCAGGAGAGGGGCACAGGGGAACGGGCAGGCTCCCTCCCCTGTTCGCGGCTGCCTTGCTGCGCTCGAGCAAGCCCCCTGGCTTCAGCAACTCCCGAGTGGGCCAGAGCGCTATTTTGGTTTAGGGGAGGTACAGAACAGCTGGACAGCATCATGCAGAGAGAAGGTACAAGGATGAATTCAACTTACACTCTTTCAGTACGGTGTTATTTCACATTTTCTGCTAAAAAGTTTCACATTCAAAGCCTGCATGGGCCAGGAAACAATGGTGTCAAACCCAGAGCACGGAGAAAGAGCTTTGAGCTCCAGGGAGATCTTATTGTGGTAACCCAGCATGAAGGACACCTTGTAGCTAACGTCCCAGAAGCTAATTAGGAAGCACAGCTCGTGTTCCCAGCTGTATCAAGGACACAGCATGACATCTCCAGGCCTCAGTTTCCCCATGCAGAAAGCAGGGGCAGTCAAACGTCCTAAAGGAACTCATCGCTTGCCGCAACGAGCTTGGGAAGCCAAACTAGCACCACCTGGAAGTTGGCCTACCTGCTTCCACGCACATCTAACTGCACGGTCGTTTACCTTCTCTTCCCCATCCTGGTTTCCCACTGCCCCCCAAACGTCGCAAAGCTCCTGCAATCTCATCTGACTTCCTCAATCAGCAGAGACTTCTCCAGCCGTGTGAGCGGAGAGGGCGGCACGGCTAAGATTAGCCATAAGAACGGCACAGACCCGAGTTTTCTCCCTCTATAATTAGCTCATATAAAAGCTGTGCCATCTACTGGTGCGCAACACGAAGCATTGCTCACAGGAGAACTTCAATAAAGTTGTTGTTGCTACAGCAGCTCCTCGTGGGATTTCCACTCGCTCCTCCGAAGAGCAGCACACCGGGCGCAACGACGGCCGAGGACGAGCAGGCGCCTTGCGGCGCTCCCACCGCAGCTCTGCGCTGAAGGGTCTGGAGGAGCTGCGGGGTTGTGCGGGCTGGGACTGACCACTTGCTGAGGGAATATCACCTTCTACCTAGAGAAAATTTGTTAATTCTTGGGTCCGCGGGGAAGCCAAACGTTTAAAATTAACTTCGTTATTTTTAAAGGTCTGGGAAGACGTTCTGAGCAGGCAAAAATACCAGCCTGCGGCTGGCAGCCCCGCGCTGTGCTGAGAAAACTGGAGTTGCCCCTTCCCTTGCAGCTGCAAGGGCACTTCCAGCAGCCCAGATGCCAGCCTCCGCTGCCGCTGGCAGGGACCCGGCACACCTCACGCAGCAGGGGAGGGACAGAAAGCCACGACGTAAAAAAGGGGGCCCAAAGGCCAGGAGGCAGGGGCACGTCACTTTTTCACGGAATGTTATTTTTATTATAGCGGCAGGAAAGGTTTTCATTAATCCCCAGAAAGCAGACAGCTTCCTGATTCAGAATGCTGGCTCTGGGGACGGCCCGCTCCGAGGACCCAGACGATTTAAGCACTTTCTGCATTCTGCTGGAATCCCGCTGGCTAACAGCAGCTGCTCTGCAAAGAGCACATCACAGACTTTGGCACCGAACTTGCATTAAATTGATATCATCTCTTTAATGTTATCTCGGGCTCTTTATCACAATTGTATGTGCAATTTACATTCTCGCCGCCTTTTTTTTTTTTATTAGGATTTGCTAGATGCCTGTCACAGACATTTTACACATTGTCGCAGCATCACTCAAACATTTAATGGACGTCGGCTGCTCCGGGGATGTGTAACAGCTCCTTGCTGCGGGGCAGGGCTGGATGCCGACGCGTTTCAGGCTCACGCCGTTACAGCAGCGCACGCAAAGCAAAGCTGCGCAGACGGAAAGCACGGTGCCTGCTAGCCACCGAACCACGAGCCGGAGCAAGGCAGCGCAGCGCCGAAATGCGCGCGGGGCAAGGCATCCTCCCGCGGGCCCCGGCTGCCTCCTGCTCTCAGCCCGCAGCCGTCCGGGCCATTCGGGCCGCAGGATGCTCGCGTCGCGACCCACCGCGATGAGCTGTGCCAAAGCTGATCTGTGTTTTGTGGGCTGCAGAAGGGAGGCTTGCCAAATTCGCTTTCTTTAGGAAAAGAAGGTGGGATTTGAAGAGAGCTTTCGAGACAAAAAAGCCTCCCGCAAGCCCATTAACCTGCAGGACCAAGCCTCCGCCCCCTCAGCCATTAGTCTTTAACTTCGCTATTTGTCCGTAAACAGAGCTATACAAATAATTGATTTTTGGTTCAGCTAGGGATGGAACCCTTAAAAAAAAATCCTCACTCAACTGGAACTGAATTCAAAATGATTCAGTTTTTCTTTCCAGGTCAATTATTCCCACTCAATACAGAGCCTTCCATCCCAGATGATGCGATTCAAGCATTCAGTGGAAAAGACAGGAGAAGAAACCAGAGAATGAGCTGGGGGGAGCCTTTTCTGCCCAAGACCTCGGGCTTCAGAGAGCTCTTCAAGGACATCAGCAGCATGGAGGGCAGGGGCTGAGCTCCCAGGGACTGAGAGCAGACCGGTGAGCACGGGGTACACACTCCCCGTAACGCTCCCGGTAACCCCGGGGAAATAAAGATCCTCGCCTCCCTCTCTCCCACCACACACAGATTGGTCACGAGGCCACAGGACAGGGCGCAGAAGCAACTCTAGATACCAAACTGCCATGGAAATTAACTTTCTCATGCCAAAGCTAACCAAGGAAATTAAATCTCCTTTTCAGTGACATGGCTTCTTTTATTTTGCCATCACTTCCACCATTTCTTCCCAACTGTGTTCAAAATTTGTTTTCCAAAGAACTAAATGTTAATTTCCTTCCCTAGCACCAATAGAGGAGACCTGCTCCTCTACTGCATCACTCACCGTTTTTGTATCTGTCTGTCTATAAACCATTAAGTTTCACCCATCATCTTTTACCCTCTCAACCATCCCCTTAGTGCATGGAATAAGCCAGCCCTGAGGAGCTTGAGGGTAAGGACCAAGCTGATGGATCCAAGCTTTGAGACAGCCAAGAACTACAAATGCTTCAAATCCCTTGCCAACACTAATGGCTTTAGTTGCCTTCACCTCTGCTGAAAGTGCTTCAGAAACCAGGAGAAACTGAAAAACAACATGCAAGCTGCTGTCAAATGCACAGGGTTTTAGGAAGGAAAGTAAAACACACTTTAAGCACAACTCATCTTCACCTGGCCTCGGAGGTCTCTGGGGGCCCCGACTTCTTCACTTGGGTGGTGCCGCACCACTTTGGAGAGGTATGCAAGCTGGGCACGGCGATTAAAGCCACACAGAAAGGTCACTTCCCATCGCAGGGCGTTCACAGCCTTCCTCCTCCTCGCCGCAGGAGCCCCCTGTGCGTGCGAACCGGCCCGGCAGCGCTCCAACAACAGGCGCGAGGGCGAGCGTCGCCCCTGCTAAAAGCCAGGCGAGGCAGGAGAGGACCCCGGCACCGCTGCAGGGTCTGAGATCACGAGCACAAGGACTGGCAGCGCTCTGCAGCTCCCTTCGACGTGCCTGCGTTGGGGATGGTTGCAGCACGCAGCGTGTGCCGAAGGGAAGAGCCCTGGGGGCAGGGAAGAAGCCATAAGCCCGAAATAAATCCCTGGGCAAAGGCACTGGGCACAGAGCTAAGTGCTGCAGACCTTGAGTGTGGGAACAAGTGGAAGTTCACCTCCTGGCTGACAGCTAGCTGCCAGGCTAAGGGATCAGAGGGATGATTCCAGTTTTCTGGATGGGGAAGTCAAGAGACTGTTTAAATAAACAGGAATCATAAGGGAACTCCACTCCGGGTCGGACAGCTGTGCTAAGAGACACGAGCCCTTTCACGGACCTGGTTCTGCCTCCTCTTTTGCTCCAGGCGCTGGGAGGGCACTGCAAACCACCCCAAGGCGGTCTGAACTGCAACCATGCAAACTTCGGAAAGCGAACACCCAGAGCGAAAGTGAGCAACGGCCTTAATCTGCCAAGGGCAGGAGAGGACGAAAGTTTCTTCGTTCGTTCCTTGCCAACAGCCAGACAAGCCCAAGGAGCTGAAGGCTCACAGCACGCACACGGGGCTTGCGACCCGTTACGGAGACTTACTGAATGCTTTGATAGGTGAGGACCGCTGCTTTTCACTCCCCCATCCGCGACTTGGGATGCATCTGCGCTACTGAGACTGCAGCTGGCAGGGCAGCCCCGGCACGGGATCGGGGCTCGTCCCAGGAGCCGTCCGTGGCAGCTTCTGGCGCCGGCGGCCACGGCAGCAGCAGTCCCAGCGCCCTCGCAAATCTCCGCAGCCGCAGAGCGCACCAAGCGGCTTACGAAGTTGTAAAGCAAGCAGGGCTGGGCTGCTGCCAAGTGCTCATGGGAGAAGAAAGGGAAACGCTCGACATAATCTGCATGAAAGTGCAGGAAGCCCTAAATCGTGTTAGCGCTATTAAGGAAGCTGGTTACATTGCTCGGCAAACTGGCCCAATACAGTTTTGATAGACTCGTTACAAACATCTGATTGTCCCTGATTAGATTAGACAATAAACCACCATCCTGGTGTGCGGGCATTGTTCAGCTCCCCTCTGCAATCTGTAAATTAGAATTCCAAACCTGGGAGATTGGATTCAAATTGGATTACTGGAGCAGGTCCAGCCCAAGAACAATCGTGCGGCAGGAGAAGACACACACGTGCACGAACGAATGAACAAATAAATAAATAAACGGGGACAGTCAGCCAGGATTTGATTATTCGGGAATTAAAAATAGAATGGGAACAAAAGCCACCACCCAGCAATTAGCAAAGAAGCGGGAAGAGCGATGGATTTGTCGCTACTAATTAACACGGCAAGGAGACCATACCTTTAAACGGTTTGCACTCAGCATCAGCAAGGTGGATGTCGGTTGCGGTCCCTCCTCAAGTACCAAAGCGACGCAGGAGGAAGCCAGGCTCGTGCCCGTCGCTGTGCGGCCGGAACGGTGTGCACGTGTGCCCACGGCGCCGCGACGCGCCCGCATCCCTCCAAAACCACAGGCTGCGCCTGAGCTAAGCTCAGTCTGTCTGTTCCCTCTTCCCTGCTCCATTTCGCTGCCCAGGCGAGACACGCGATGCGTCTTTGTCGCTCGGGCGCCGGTCCGGCACCCAGCAGGCCAGGCATCCCCCGGTGCGGCCTTCAGGCGTGCCCAGCAGTCCCGCAGCGGGTCACATCCCGGCCCACACCTCGCTGTGGCGGGAGAAGCCCCTTGGCTGGCACAGCTTGCTGCTGGCCGGGCGGCTAGGTGGCAACAGCACCTCACACCTCCGGTGGCAGAGCAGAAACCAGCACAACCCCACGGCTGCTAGCAGGGCTCCTGCCGGATGCTGACGCCCTTCCCCGGCTGCCCTAGGGACCACACGCCACCACGAGCAGAGGACGGCAACACCCCCAAAACCGAAGGAGGAAGAGAAGGCCATCAGGCGCGCTGCCCGTTTCCTGCCGGCCCGCACCACGACAAGGGCATTGCCTCCTCCGCGGGAGCCGCTCGCTGGGAAGCGGGCTGAGAAACGCTTTGTTGCATGCCAGTTTTTGCAGCTCTTTAGACAAGTGAAGCCTTTTATTGTCCCTCTCAGGGAGCAGAAGAGCTGATAAAGACTCTGTTCACCACATACCTGCAAGGGAAATCTCAGGGCTATCAGAATTGTTAAAGGGATAAACCTGTCCAATTAAATCCCCTCTGCACTTTTGATATATGCTTGTGCCAGACGTAAATGGAGCTTGGAACTGGTCCCAGCTGAACAGTAATGCACTGAGCATTCAACCAGGACTAAAAGCACAACTGGTCTGAGCTGCTGCCTCCTGCAACACCCTCACTGACCAGCTCTCGCCCCGAGAAGCCGTCCCGGTAAGTGCGTCGTGGCCATGCACCAAACGCCCACCTTGCCTTCCATCAGAGGATCCGAAAGCACACCAAGCGCTACCTACACCGTCACATCGGGAGGAATAAGCAAGGAAAAAATGCCAGGAAGCAGGAAAACCCAAAACGTGAGGGTGGTAGGTGGAAATCAGAGACAAAACTGAGAGATTTGCTTAAGGCAGTAAGAAAACCCCAGCCTTACTCATCTCCAGATCAACCATCTTCACTGTGTCCCAGCTCTTCCAGCCACCCCTCCTTAGGATCCCAGGCAAAGGAAGATGGGAACACCACAATCTCCTAAAGCAATGTTCGCTCAGACCTCCTAGCCACAGGAAACCCATCCAGACGTTTCTGCAATATGCTTGCAAAATACAGAAAATCCCCAGATTTTTCCTTTGTATTCATTTTTCTGCCAAAAGAAAAGGCCAAGTGCAGGTTTTCTTACAGGAAAATCTGAAAGTCTTCAGTGAAAGACGTCGTGAGCTCTTACACCTCAGCTGAAGGAACAGGAGCGGTGAACCCTCCTACCAAAGCCCTCCTGTTCCCCAAGCGCTCAGCCCACACTGGAGCTAAATACATAGCAACAAAAACAGGCAGTTAAATTCCACAACAACAGAATAAACAAGGGCCGCAAACTTTCTCTTAACTACCGGTAGGTGCTGTTCGCTCTCCCACCACCACAGAGCCCCGCAGGTGTGCCAGACCTACTGCACATACCCACACGGACGTATAACGCGCTGTACGCCTGCACATGCATCATACGTCCTGGGACCTGAGATGCCGCTTTGCTGCTCTTCTGCTCAACACGTAGCACAGGTGCCTGAATCCTACAGCGAGTCCCTAAATCCTTTACCAGTTGATGTAAGAGAAAGAAGGATCGCGTCCTCAGGCCCCGCAGATACGCCCCGGAGAAGCGCTGGCCCTGCCGAGCGTACGGTGGCGGGGAGGAAGCCGCGTTTGCAGAGCAGACAAGAGCCTCTCTGCTCTCCAGGAGGGTGAGGAGTTATTTCTGATTGCAGCCGAGCACTGCTCCCAGCGCGGACGCTTACGCAGCCTCTGCAACACGAGGAGTGCAGCCGCTTTAGCCAGGGTCAGGATGCAGGACAGGAGGCACCGCGGCACCAAGAGCCCACGAGCCAAAGCGCCAGGACCGTGCCGCCGCCCGGCTGGCCTCAGGGTCCCCGTTACAGATAAATATCCTTCATGCCTCCAGGCCGGCGCTGGGGAGGGACGGGATGCGAGAGCAGGCGCTGGAACCAGGGGAGGGCATGGAAGCGCGGACGAACTAGGAAAGGTTTAGGGGTCGGCCTTCGGACGTCGTATTACGTACTGCACGCAGCTGAGCTCCGCAGGAAATACAGCACGCTGCACCTGAAGCCAAAAGACTTTGCCAGCGACGAACAACGTGATGCACAATACGCAAAGCTAAAAAGGCTCTCTGCAAAAAACGCTGGCACAGCCACGCCAGCCTCAGCACCCGGACAAATGCTTCGGCAGGCCGTCTCGATTACCAAACGCCAGCAGGGCAGGAGCGAGGTAAGCCCCTCGCCCGCGGCGCTCCCCCCGCGCCACGGCTCGCGCCCGGGACTGAACGGCAGTGACAGATGCCACCCACGCAGAGGGACGTGGGTGTCCCCGAGAGCCAGGGCTGGGCCACCCAGAGCCCCGCTGCTCGTGGCTCCATCTCTGCCCCAGCGTCCCACGGTGCACGGCGCCAGAGCAGGCAGGTATTTGTACCATGTTTTATGGGCAGGGAGGTCTCTTTTTAGGGACGGGAGAAGAGCGCCGGTATACACAGCAGTCTTCAGGCAGGTCACAGCGTATAAATAGCTCACTTCAGGGCATAACCCACTCAGTAAACTGTGGGATGTACCGTTCTCAGGAGGCAAAGCAAATTGTCTGTGTTTAAATATGTGAAGGATGAAGCAGTCATCATCCAAAGCAGCCTTTGCAAGAACCACATAAAAAGTAGAAACAAGCCTAAAACATAGCCTGGGATCTAAAATTTCCATCTCTCAGCCGCCTCCTCCCTCGAATCACAACTCCCTTCTCCCCCAGTCTGCGGAGCTTTGGGAAAGGACAGGCTGAGGCACAGCTCGTGCGCTTCACCAATTAAGAGAGATCTGGGGTGTCCCCAGACCTGAGGGGGGGTGCTCCTAGACGGCGCGCCATGAACAACGCCCTCCCGCTGGTGTCGTTCCCCCCACCAACCTTTTACTGCAGAGATGCTTTTGTGGCAACAGAATTATCTGAGGCATTGAGCTCGTACAGCAGAAATAATGCCAGCAACTCCGCAGCCACTTGCACTGACACTGTCCGAAGCCTTTCATCACCTCAGCAGCCCCGCTGCCACCCTCTCGTTTTGATCCAAGCTGTTCGCATTTCCAGGACAGGTAAGGAAGCAGGTCTGGGCTGCGGAGATCTTGGCGGTCACGAGCAGCGGACGGAGCTGGGGCCTCCGGGGGTGCGGCGCGGCACCGAGGAGCAGCCCAGGCGTGCACGGCTCCTGCGCACTCGCCGAGCGCGAAGCGAAAAGGGCAGCAGCACATCTGCGAGGAAGGAGGGATGCTGGGAAGTGCAGGGAAGGAGAGAGGCACGCGTGGTTCTGGGCGTGTGGAGAAGGGGCTGGATATGATGGCATGGGAAGCTGGTGAATTGGGGAATCCTAGAAAGGCTACACCGAGAGAAGAAAACCAATGGGGAGGAGAGAAGAACACCCTTCAGGTTCGGGAACACAGAGGTGGCACCCGTCCCACGCATTCCCCAGGTGACAGCTTTGCCCTGGCTCACTCATGCTCCGCCGCCAGCAAACGTCAGCAGGGCAGGAGGCACTCCTGCCTTTCCCATGCTCTGAGAGCCGTCCCAGCCTAGAGTTGCTGAAAGCAGGATACAAAACTCCAGGAAGACAAAAACTAAGATGGTCAGTCTCCTAAACGAGATCAAAGAAGCCCTAGCCTGTAGGTACGTGTCTTTCTGGGCACATATAAAAGCAAGGATGGCTCCAAATACACAGAGATCACAGAAGAGAGAAGACATTTAAGTCAGACAAGAGTGGCAAAAGAACATATTTGGCAAACAGGCAGCCTGTTGAATTCTTGCCTCGGATGATGTCAAGCCATGAGCCAGCCAGCTGTGATTCCCAGCACAAGGAAAACACAACAGGGATGACACACAGACATTAACTCCCCAGTAGTCATCTGGCAATCTGCCACCCCGTTCCTTTCCACAGGGTAGAAGAAGACGCTTTTCTTGGCCCTAACAAGGGCAAGCTCATCAGCATGGACAGGAAGAGCCCCTTAAGCCTGCACCCAGGCAGATGCCTTCCTACTCTGTTGCTTCCTTCTGCCTCACCCCCACCAAGATCCCTGGAACTTCGTCATAACACAATTCGCCAGGTCAATTTAATGTCATCTCCTTCAAGAGTTACTCCATTTTAGCAGTATCTTTTATTTCCTTTCCAAATGACAGTAGCTGTACTTCTGGTGTTGAAGACCACCTCTTCTGCCTCGCCTGCAGAGGGAGCTGGAAGCAGAGAGCCTAAAACAGACTGCGAGGGCAGGCTTGAAGCAATAAAGCCATCGTGGAGAAAGGACACTGGAGGATGCTGGGGAAAAGGACAGCTAGTGCTGATGCAAATCGCAAATCAATGCCAAGCAGCGGCCGCTGCATGGGACACAGGGTAAAAGCCCCCTGGGAACCAGCTGTAGATGCTGTTCTCTAGTGCCAGCTGGAACGGGTGGGAATTGCAAAAAGATCTTCCTAGGAATTTTTCTGTCCCACGATGAGCCCAACATCAGATATGATGGTCTGGAAGAAAAAGGGAAGGACGGTATCCAAATACTAGCTCCTTGCAGATGACTGTTATTTTCGGAAGCAATTACCTTCTGTGCCACACACCCCTGGCTCCAGCACTCCTCTGAAGCACACATGGGAAATCAGTGTCCTGCCAGTGCCAGACCCATGCTACGGCATGGCACCACGGCCACCCAGCCGTCACCAAGTTTAGTTGCCTTGTGCTTGATTTCTGGTTCTAGAAATGCAACATACAAGGTAAGCAACCACGTATTATTAATAAACGATCTGCACGCAGTTGAACTTTCATAATGACATGTTAATATGTTCACTAAGAAACAGAGGAAAACGGGCTCTTTGCTGGCTGGACTGAATCACCACCTAATCAGAATGCCACTCCTGCACTGAGCATCCATCGTGCGTGCCCAAAGGCAAGCTAGCGCCTTCCTACAAAGCCTCATCAAAGCACAGGAAATATCCCTTCTCTCTTCTGCAGAAAAGGAGACAGGGAGGCAAATTTTCAGTAGAGCAAGTACACAAGTGATGTGGCAATTCATACTTCAAGGAGAGGCTCCATTTCTCACTCCTCACCTCTCCGATACACGGAGTCCCACCTGACTCAGATGCTGAAAAATGTATTTCAAGAAGTCATCATCTCTCTCGTGAGTCATGAGAGAAGGGGAGGAAATGATTCCATGAGAGATGAATCAACTAAGGGGAGAGTCAAGACAGAAGAAAACACAGCCTGGAGAGCAGAAAAAGCTGTGGGAGCCCCTCTGCTCTAGAGGAGCTTAGCACAGTGTGGAGGATGTTCAGAAGGTCCAATTTCTCCTCATCGCATCGCCTTCTCCATTTCCAGATGTTGTTGTCATGTCACCAACCCAAGACACCAGGTATTTACACGCGAGCTGGATGTAAGAGACTGCTCCATCCAGCAACTGCGCTGTGAAGGAGTCCCCTTGAAAGAAGAGGCCAATTCAGGTCAATGGATCATTGTTTCTGCCACAGTAAAACAGCACCAAGTGCCAGTTATCCAACAAGTTCTGCCAGAATCACTGCTCTCTGTCACGCCCAGCATCAGGTGAGCCCTTAGCAACGCACCAACCTCTCCTGCTTCAAAACCCTAAGGAAAAGGAAGTTAAACTAGAAGACGAACAAGGTTACTTGCACCACAGACACCAGTCCTAGCACCAGAAGATGCACAAACTCTCTGAGAATCATAGGAAAGGGTAAGAAAAAAACACAGCAACCAGTCAGCGGGAATTCAGCTGCCAGAACGGAAACCACTCAGCACAGCCTTGCTGTGTAACTCTGCGTTTACCCTGCCCATCACACAGGAGCCACGTGCTGTCCAGGTGCGTATCAAGTTTGTAACCACCTTCCGTCACCCGTCTTCCTTGAGCATCTGCACGTGGTGCACGTCTTTGGAACATTTAATAGATGATATGTGCTCAAGCATGCCCACAAACTATACAGGGACAGAAGCTCACGTTAAGAAAAGAACTGGTCTCCCCGTTCCTCACTTCTGCAAACCCAAATGCTGCGGTGACAATCTTTACCTCCTAAATTCAAGAACTAAATACACAACAACCTTCTTCACCTGCATCCCCACATTTACAGTCTGTGTCAGTCGCTGTGGGCATCCCCATGCCATCCTGCCAGCCAGGCTGGCCTTTGGCCACCCTTGACTCAGATACTATCAGGTCTCAAGACTCCCCTGGCCCACCTAGGTGTCTCGTGATTCCTCATGTGTACCTCCTCTGAGCAAGTTCTTCTCATCCAGCCCAAGGTGGGTCACTTACAAACCCCCACTGCCTTAGCTGCAGCTCAGTTGTTGCAACACTCCTTCCCTGACCACTGTGCTTTTTTCCTGTGCTCCCACTCCTGCCTATCACGTTGAAGGGTGACCAGGAGTCTTTCTGGCCATGCTCCCGACGCCGACAACAGCTACGCTATATGCTCCAAGACTTCCCCTTGTCTATCAGCCCACACAAGCACTTCCAGTTAATCAAGCCACAAACCACTTCCAGCTGGCCATGCGGCCAGACGCGCACTGCACAGCTCCATCCTGCCTACCGCGATCAGCTATTTGAGAGGCCCGTACAGCTCCTGGACGTGAAACTCTTACAGGGCTCCCACACCCCTCTGCAGCGGACAGGATATCTCCATTTCTCCAGGAAGGCAATCGCCTGTCTCTGCCTGGGAGCAGAGCACACCGCAGCAGAGCACAGCCCTGCTGCTGCTTCGTTACAGCCACTGCTGGGTTTTACCGAGCCGGCGCCACGAGCAGATTACCTTGCTCCACTACAGATAAAGTGAACTCATTTTAAAAGGAGTGTTACAAAATAGGACAGTAGATTGGAAATGTACGTAGGCACCCATGAGGGCAACTCACACATGCAGTCAATCACAGGATTCAAGTGCCAGGCACCAGCACAAACATTTCAGTTCATGCTCTCCTAAACAGGAAAAAAAAACCTACTTGTCTGAAACGCTTTCATAAGCTATTGTAGGGACACTAGAAGCACCTTTGCTCCCACTTACCACACACCCAGTTAAATTACGGTAGAATTTGCTGCCAGGCTTTTGCTGTCACTCGTATTCTTGCGGCAGCACCTTCCAGTGTTAACATGATGGTGGGAGGAGATAAAAATCTAGAAGATACCTACAGCAGACCCTCACGTGATACTTCCTTGCCTGACAGCCCAGGCATATTCCAGAAAACATTGACACGAATAAGTGCAATTGCAGGATGCAGTTCCCAGAAAAGGCCACACAACCACAGAAATTACTTTGAAGCTGAGATCATAACGCTACAACAGCATCAGCCATCTTCCTTAAAACTGAATACATCAGTCAAAGGATTGGCACACAGGCCCATCACCTTACCTTTAAAGCGCGGACTTTCTTGGCCAGCAGACTCTCAATGTCTCCTGCAACCTTCTCCACTAATTTCCTGGGCACGTTCTCCTTGACTTCAAACAGGTTTCTATTCTCATTGTAGATCTAAGGGAAATAAGAGAAAAACAGTCAGTATTACAGAGACGTACAGCAGCCTTCTCACAGAAAGCCGGACCTCTAGCGCAGAGGAACCTTAGTGACACGGATTAGGCAACAATGCAAGATTTGGAAATGAGGGGACGGAAGGCTTTGCAACCAACAAAATGCATGGTACCCGCTGCCCACACCACTGGCCTTAGAGCTTCCCTCCTTCACACGTGCAGGCCACAGGCATCCCCCTCACACGGACGCTGAGCTGCCCCCCACACTGCCCACACCTCACCTCAGTTGAGCCGACCAGCAGTACTCCACGCTTCCTCCTGTGCTCCTCCGCATCTAAACGCACCCCAAAAGCCCACTCACAGCTCACAAGTCCCCTCCCCAGGGTCACTTGCCAGAGGAATTCACGAAGCGTTTGGACAACGCTGTCAGACATACGGTCTGATTTTTGGGTGGCCCTGTGTGGAGCCCGGAGTTGGACTCGATGATCCTTGTGGGTCCCCTCCAGCTTGGGGTACTCTAGGATTCGATGAACTCCCTGACTGCTGGACCTTCGCACCACCCGGCACGGGCAGCAGCGGGTACCAGGAACAGGAGCGAGGGGAGCACATGAAGTAGGATGAAAGCTGAGCTCTAAGCAAGCCGCAATAACGTGGCACCCTCAGAAAGTCAGGATTTCTCCAGCTAGCCCAGAGCTCAGCCATGCTGTGGTGGGGGAGGTAGGGAGAGGCCCAGGCCTGTGCGGGGCTAAACCAGAAGGCCAGGTGCAATCACCTAGATTTGAATGTCTGCACTCAAAGCCTGCAGCTGTGACCCATGGGCCTGCTTTTCTGAGCCACGTCACTCAGCTACAGGGGACAGTCAGCCCCAAAGGAAGTGCTGTAGGCATCAGCACTGCCCCAACGAGAAGGGATCAGTCCCAGCACAAGACTTCTGAGTCACCAACCCCTCGGTCACCTCCTCAAGTCATTTTCTGGCTTATTAATTCTCCTGTCTGCACAATCGGGTGCAACCAACACAGGTGAAGGAGAAGAGCATTTTACAATCATCTGAGATTAGAAAAAAAAATCCTCATGCTTTATCTTTTCTTAAATAAGATACAATAAGAAAACCATGCAGCAAACACCACAGATCTTCTGCTTCTCTCCAAATCCTCAGGCTACCTGCAACTATCTGGAATTCCAGACTTGAAGATGTCGGGCAGCAGAAAACCCTCCGAGGAGCCCCAGACCTCCCCACGGACACAGGTGACTCCACGCTACGCGTGCCTAGCCCCTGCCCAAGCCTGCGTGCTCCCTGGGAGCCGCCCACCTACCCAGGGGAAAAACAACGCTCTTTGCTGGAGCTTCATCAGAGGTGAAACGCTCTGCCTACCCGACCGACAGTCTGGGGCAGAGCTGACCATTACGACAAAGAAAGAGACCAGCTGGCACTGAAATTCTGTTTCTCACTAAACATCCACCTGACTCTGCCCTGATCTGCCCCGGCTCTCAGAACAACACCAGAACACAAACAGCAACGGGCCAGCTTCTGCAAGACCACGGCCAGCCTCGGAAACCACCACGTGCAGCCCAGCACCGGCTGCGTGGAGAAAGGAACGAGGACAGGTTTGGCCGGGGACCCCCACCAGGTTGGTATCACCACAGCTTTTTGTCGTGGTTATGGCTGAGGTGAGATGAATAAAGGTGGCGAAACGCGGTGCTTTCCGGGCAGGCAGGATCCTGGCAGCAGCACAGCACACAGCTCAGGAGCGGGATGGAAACACCACAGAAGACACCGTTCCACTACATTGTGAAATTACTTATTCCACCCTTTTTCTTTTCCAGAAAGTACCGAGCTGGAGCAGGAAGCAACCCTGCTGGCTGCCAGGCAGGAGGAAGTTGGGAGCCTGAGTAGAGGACCCCCCAACAGCCTCCACTTGCCTTTTGTGGTTAAACGAAGTGGTTTCAGAGGTTGAAGCCTCAGGAGAATGCTCTGAACAAAGTAAAAGGGTGCTCCTTTGCCTTTGCACAGTCCCTCCAGACCTGCAGGGTTAATCTGCAGGCTTCGACTGCTTTCTGCAAGTCTTGCTGCAGTCCCTGCTCTGCCTGAGCCCCTCCTTTCTTCTATACCACCACAAAATTCCTAACAAGACTCCTCCCTCATCAGCCTTGTACCCAGGCATACCATTCCTCCACCCTAGCTCTACTCCGGGCGCCTGTTTTTCCAGAAAACCAAACCAAACCCCACGGGATGCATATAATCTCCCCAGGCTGCTGGGACTGGTTACCCAGCCCACCTCCATCAGCAGGACCGCACGCAGAAGGCTCAGAACCGCTCATTTCTGAAGCTGCTGGAGAAAGCAGCACTGCTGCAAATTGTCTCTTTGTTTCAGAGCCCCATCCTAGCCAAAGCCGCAGACCACAAAGCACGTCCTGCCAACAGCAGAAGATCCTACTCCAGGGAGAAGCGTCTCACATCAGCACACAAAAGGTTAAAGCGGGGAAAACTCAACACAAAGCAATATTCTCTCATATTCTTTTTTCCCTCTGGTAAGTAACAGCATAACAAAACGATGTGTTTGGAAGGCGCGCGCTACCTCCAGCAGAGCAGCAGCAATTAGGAGAGCAAAGAGGAGCAATCTTCAAGGAGAACGCTTTGGGTAAGGAGGGCGTCCTGACATTAGTGTTTTCCTATTATGAAACAGAAAATTGGCTCCTATTGGTTACGGACAGAAACGGTGCCTGTCCACAAGGGAGGAGAAACAGAAAAAGAAACCAGGAGATGTTCCTCCATGCTCCCTGCAGCTGCGGAGCTCTGCAGTCTTCTTGGCCAAGCAGCTCATCGGCGTTAATTAGAACAATCCAGCATGAATTAATAGTGGCCATACGTGCACAAGAGTGTACGAGGCAGGCAGGGGAATGGATGGTAGTGCTCCAGGCAAGTAAGATAGCTTCCTGCTCCCCAGTGCAACATTTTGCTTTGGGATGGCCACGTTTTACTTATCGAAGGAGACATTTCCCACATCGGGTTTTGCCTTGAGCTGAATGTGAGGGAGAATTTACTGGCCAAAGACGTCCTAAAGATTCCTCGGCTATGGCAAAAGCGCTTAGTTCTGCCCATATCAGCAAGCCATTCTCATTGAAATTCTCCTCTGACCCGGTGCTCTGGAACGTGGGTTTGAAATTTGTAACAGCAGGGACCTCGGGGTCAAGAAACCGCTGCCTCTGATTCCACGCAGACAGACTCAGATGCAGCCGCGCCAGCGCTCGTGGGGAGAAGGGCTTGCGGTCTGCACGCTCTCGGCAGACCGGGTTTCGCTCGGCGGCCGCTTTGCGAACGCCCCGGTCCCCCTACAGCCCGCCCGCAGCCGACGGCGGGGCTGAGGCCCCATCCTCCCCGCAGCGCTGGGCTGCGCGAAAACCGGAGCTGCGGTGACAGGGCACCAGGGCAGAGGGCTGCAGCTCCGCGCCAGCGCTGCGGGACGTGGTGTGCAAGCTTCAGGCTGCTGGATAGGAGGGGGGCTAGGGAAGTGTTAGCACTCGGGCAGCACAGAGGACGCTGCTGTATTCAGGGGATGGGGACTGAGACCAGATTATAAATTGCAGACCTCGGTAATGAGTGTGGAGAGTGCTGAAGCTAGAGGTCCAGGCACGGCAGCGGCAAGGAGTCCAGCACTGGACGCAGAGTGAACTGGGACCTGGCAAGAGCCAGAGGAAATGTCAACACAGGCAAAACAACATAAACTACTGAGCCGGAATTTAAAAAAAGAAAGAAAAAAGTGGCAGGTGAGGGGGGCAGGAAAACCAAACACCTCAAGACAACGTATTTTCATCCCAAATACTTCAAAGTACAGTGCAATTATAAACAGCTGAGAAGATCTAAAACAGCAAAGTGCTAAGTAGCCGTACCAACATGCGGAGCTGGTAACACAACCCATTATCAATACGCGTTCGCAGCAGCAACTGTATAATCGAAGAAGCAGATCTGATACTGCCTCAGAACATTCACTCGCTAAATTCACTTTGTTTGCCTTGCTCCTGATGTACAAGTGATGCTCATCTCTGCTATTAATTCCCTCTGTGCCTATACATCCAGCGAGCTGTCAGGGTTTAGAGAAGGCATTTGCCACTTCCCGGTTCCCTGTGTGCACGCCCAGCACCATGAAACCGCGCAGCCCGAGGACGAGCAGAACGGTATGTGGAAATATTTGACTCCCCCGAGGGCTCCATCACCGCTCCCTCGGCTGCTGCAAGGGAGGCCCAGCGCCTCCCCACGGGCCGAGGTACCTGGTGATAAAATAGGAAGGCAACCAGCTCGAGTCCTGGGGGAGCTCCCTGCACAGCACCGTCACCGAGTGCCTCTGGGCAGCACTAGACAGGGAACGTCGTGTCACCAGCCCCAGCCTCCCCGGCGGGGTGGCAGGGGCGGCCTCCAGCCTCCTCGCCCAGGGCAAGGGGGGACGCCGATGGGCAGCTGGGGTGGGGGGGACGAATGCGACCCAAACCAGACCCCTTCTTCCCTCTCCCGCCCAGCTCCGTTTTGCACCCCCCAGGGGGAGGCCCTTCCCCAAAAGCGAGCGAGTGGCGGGGCAGCACCCTCCTCTGCCTGCTCGGCCCCATCTTCATGCCAAGACTCCCCCTTCGCCCCTCCTAAAGAAGCCACCAACAAACAAAAAGCCGAGCTGTAACGAGGCACCGGGAGCCGCTGGTCCGCCAGCACCTCTCAGCCCCGCTGGCCCAGGACATGGGATGTGCCCCCAGCTCGAGCCCCGGCCGGGGTCTGCTCGGGGCCAACCCTGCAACCGCACCAGGAGAAGCTGCAGTGCTCTGGCTTCTGCTCCTGAGGCTTCTGCTCTGCAGGACAGTCATCTTCCAGATTTTTTTTTTCCCTGTATGAATCCAGTACACCTGGTTTGGACAGCTGCACTCCATACACCAACGTTTAAAAGCGCAAAGCTGGCATGTTGCAAAAAAGCAAAGCACTACACACAACAAAAGAGCGGGCTGCTTTCCTGCTCCCAGCACGATCCACCTAAAAGTACGGGTGCTTCAGGGGAGGGAGGCCAAAGACCAAAGAGCACCTCTAAAGGCGTAACAGCCCCATTCTCCGCACCCCATATGCACCAGAGATGAGGCTGGGCCATACAAGGGCCATACACCAGAAAAATAAAAAGGTTTTTCCCCGGGGCATTGTTATGGGGGAGCAGGGGACATCTCTGCTCAGAGGGATATTTCAAACTCCTGCAGCCAGGCCTGTGCTGGTCACCTTCATGCAGTGACCCAGATACGGTCTCTGCAAAGGGAATTGGTTGCTGCAGCGAAGACCGCAGCAGGACACCCTCCGGTGGAGGCCCTGCTTGCTCAGGCGCTCATCTAGTGCCTCTCCTGGAGCCCCAGGCTCTGCTGGTCCCCACCAGACAAGCAGCAGTCTGGCCCATTTCAAGTTTCCTCCCACTTCTCGTGGGATCCTGCCATTTCCTCGTGGTTCGAGGCGCTACTGAACAGCAGCCGCGGGAACCCTGCAGCAGACTTGCTCACGCTTGGGCACGCAGCGCTGACCCCTCCAACACAGAGGAGCCTAGGGGAGAAATACCCAGCAGCATAAATGACTGGCAAGAGCAGTTATGTGAGAGCATCGCGAGATGCTCCACGCTGAGCAAGGAGCACCGTGGCTGAGCAAGAGGTGGGGAAAAGGCACGCAAAACCCCACAGATGCTGCTGCAGGAAAAGGACTGCTCAGGGCTGCAGGCAGAGAGCCAAGAGCACGATTCCCATCTCGCCCCTAGTCCCTGCCGCACCTACTTCGTTAAATTTCATCGTCTGGTGCTTATATTTCTTGCTATGATTGTAATCATTGCGGTGTCTCTATTACATTAGCAGGATGTCAGTCTCGGCGTAGCGTCAGGGACAATCAAGCAGGCAGCGATAAGAGTGATACTGGCCTGGCTGACAGCCCGCCGGGACAAGCGCAGCTGCCTGCGGCAGGTTAGAGCAATGACACAGCAGCGCAGGGGCGAGGGGGACGGGACCCGGCCGAGAGCCAGGGCACGGGGATGGCATTCCGGCGAGGCAGCCACCAGGCCGGGAGGCGGCCAAGCCCGGAGACCCCCGCCGAGGAGTCGGCAGAGGGGAAGCAGCAGCCGTGAGCAGCAGTGCTGCTGACCAGCGAGGGCTCTGCGAGCCCGGCCCGGAGCCGACTGCCGTGGCCCTGAGGACACGGCTGTGCGAGCGCTGCCCCGCGCCCAGGGCCTCGCCACTCTGCCTCCTCGGGCAGCCGGTTCCTGCGGAGGCTGAGCCGCCCCTTGCCACCACCTCTGCCTCGTCCTCGGCAGAAGCCGCTGCTCCTGCAGCCTGCGGCTGTGCTTGAGAGAGAGAGCAGGAAGCAAACAGCTTGACATTTACTAACCCCATCTCCCTCTCCTCGCGCAATGCCATTTCCCTGCTGCGCTCCTTCCTTCCACCCACCTCACAAAAAGAAAGCACCATCCGAGCAGCTCTTCGCAGCTCTCCTGCAAGGCAGGACAGGGAACGTGCAGTTAGGCTGCTCCTCAGGGACGGTCAGCTATAGCTGAAGCAAACTAAAGTCTCCATCCTTCGCTGAAGAGCCTGCTAACAGGCGGCAGCAGCAGCACAAGGGACACCGGGGACGGAGAGGGAGGGCAGCCACCCTCCCAGGGACAAAGAGGTGGCATCTGCTCCAGCACTCCCGTCCTGCCTCGCGTGGCACCGGCACCCGCGTCTCCCAGCTTCTGCGGTGCCCGCAGGGGCTGGACTGCGGCTCTCCGCCCATGGGCACGAGCCCCTGTGGATGACACTTCAGGCCTGCCAGCCCCGAAGCGGGCCTGGGAAAGCTACACCCAGTTAGCAGCCAGACGGGGACAAAGGGCTACGCACGGTTAGCCGGGATTATGCAAAACCTCTCCTGGCCTGGGAAGCTGCTTGCAGTCCTCAGCAGCCCGCACCCTTGCACAGGGAGCACTCAGCGACAGAGCTGCCTGGGCATCTGCAAAGACGGAATCTTCCGCTAGGTTATTCAGTAACGCACAACCCCACATTCAGTCTTCTCCCTTCGGTTAACTGCCACGACAACACAAGATCGTGTTGTTGAGGATGGGTTTCAGCCAGGATGCGAGCTCTGCCCAGGCTCTCCGTGCACACTCAGAGCCGCTTGGGTGGCGTGGGTCTTGCTGCCAGGTCAGGGCTCGAGCCTGCCGGAGCCTGCTATGCTAATGTACCAGAGGGAGAAAACAGCTGCAGGATCTCAGACACGTACCCAAATGCATTGAGATCACATGATCTCTAAAAATACACACACGTACAGTAAAACAAAACATAACAAACAAGTCAGAACCAAAAAAATAACCCGATCTTTGACTTTGGCTGCTCTCTTGGTTAACCAGCACATAAAACCAGAAGCTTTAGAAAGGAAAATGAAGTGTTTTTAAAATGTACCTCGACAGCTTTCCTTCAGGAAATATGCAGAAGTTTAACCAGCTTCATTAAACCATGTCTACACAGAACAGCTGTAATTCTTTAGATCAGCATCACTAACACTGTACCTAGAATACCCCAGGAGGGACTTGTGGATAAAGATGTACTGTTCTGCTATATTTCACCTTAATGCTGTTCCTATCAGAACTGGTGCCTCTGCACTATGGATCATACCCCATTTACCCAATTGTCACTATAAGAATAAAATTATGTTGTACCAAAGCGAGGGATAGATCAGATCAAAAGGTACATTGATAAAGCAGTGCAAATCCTTCCACACGAAGCTCTTCCACAAATACACGCTTGATTTATATCGGTTCAACTCAACTCAATTTCCTGCTGGTTTACCTATAAGCAAGGATTAAAATCAATTTCAGAATGGGTCATCAGTTTAACTAAAAAAAGTCAAAGCGCTCCTTTAGGCAGACAAGCACACGCTCTGCTGAAGCACCACGCTGGACCCAGCAGGACAAGGGGGTCAGGAGGAGATGGGGGAACGGAGCAGGAAGCCCGGTTAGGGAGGGTTTGTGCTGGGAACGATGGCTCCAGAGGGTGTGTGTATGAGATGAACGGGGGAAGAAGATGGAGATGATTAGGGGAAGATTAAGCAAGGAACTCCTGTGCTTCTCAGATCACCCCCAGACGCTGCATGTGGCAGCATCGCTACCTTTCCCTCAGTTGCTGGGTGTTTTAAAACTTTGTTTTCCTCTTTTTAACTTCATTTCCAAGACCGTTTAGGACACTGAAATCACAAAAGCTAATCCAGACCCGAGGAGGGACCCAGCCTGATTCGGTTTCCCTGGCAGCAAGAAGGATGAGGAAGGGAACGGCGGTGCTACTAGAGAAGCCAGAGAGCATTTTCCTCGGCTTCACCTCCCGAAGCGCACCGATGGCGGCGGTGCAGCCGGATGAAGGCTGCTCCTCTTTCCCCCAGGCGTACCCCAAACACGCGCAGCTTCCTCGCGCGCTTTGCACCGGGTGGTCCCAGCCTTTACGGCTCTCAGATCCTCAGACTTGACTTTAAAAAAACAACCAGGCCTCTTTCCCAAAACAGCTTTATCTTCCGTGCCAGAAAAGCTGCTGCGTCTTGTAGGAAGGGCTGTGGAAAAAGGCTGCGCAGGCCTCATCAGCACCAAAGCTCTCGGCCATATTTTGCAGGCTTTTCTTCTAACTAAACAAAAATGAAAGTAACATTTACCTTGCATCGCCTTCTATTCTTATTGATGGCTACCACAGGCCAAATGCAGCTCTCAGCTGCAGTGATGTAAATTTGGGATAACTCCACTGACATGGAATTAAACTAAATCTCTTATTAGAGCTACAGCGATTGAAATCTAGGCCAGCATACATCAGCAATAGCAACAGTTACCCCGACAGTTTTCTGCAGAGTAATGGTCTATTAAGGAAAAAAAAAAAAAAAAGCACTTTTAAAAACAGCAACTTTGCAATTCTCTTTATTTACCTTTTGAAGTAGGTTTGGGGCTCTCTCTGATCTTCAGGGATTCATGTTTACAAGCTTCTCTCCCTAATCTCCAGCACTAGAAGCATTTCTGTAAATCCACAGACACTTGGGAGCAGGGCTGGACACCCACGTGTCTACTCCATCCCTCCAGCTCATGCAGGATCTGCCCAACCCATGCTGCTCAAAAGCCCTGCTCTTACCCAGCGGTGAGGCAGAGCCCAGGCGTCCCAGCTGATCTCCTCCACTGTTTGCCTAGCTAGCCTGTTGGAAAGTTGTTACCAATGTCCAGCAGAAAGTCCTCTCTGCTGTGGCACAGGATCCTTAAGTTTTGTTGTATCGCCGTGGGATATGGAGAACAGATTTGTAGATAGTTTTCTTCCATGCATTTCCAAGTTTATCCTTTCTCCTGTTGGTGCTTCCTGCTCCCTGAGCTAGGAGGGTAGGGGAGAAACTGAGACTTTAACAAAAATACACCAAATACCTAGAGATTTTATTAAAATCCTGACCACCTGCAAAGTCCAATCAGCTGAGTCCCAGCTCTGAAGCCACACCAGCCGGACACAAGCAGCAGCACCGAAGTCTCCAGCTGAAGAACCCAGAGCAGGCTTCTGCTTTCAGCATGCTCATTGGAGAGGCATGGGGCAGGATGGACACGCACCACACAGATCCCACTGGATCTCTCTCCTGAAGGCAGCCTCCAGCGAGCCAGCATCTGAATGGAGAAACTCCACAAAAAGACTTGGAAACCTCTGCAGCATCACAGAGGATAGGGCTGGAAGGGACCACATCAGCTCGTGTAGTCCCAAGCTGCTCCCATCCATACTACCTTCGGTTGGGTTACATGTCAAATCTAACACGTTTCTCTGACCTGTTCTTAAGGACATCCAGTGATGGAGATTCCACCGCTCCACAAGACAAAATGCTCTCCGATGCCTCACGATCTTACTTGAAAACTTTTTACACTGCCTAATTTGAAAATCCCTTGCTGCAATTTAAAACAACGTTCTTGGTAGAAAGAACCAGAATTAATGAAGAACAGGCACTTGTGCCTCACGCTGCTGTGCCCCATTACATATATGAAGATTTATGTCCTACTTTAGTTTCGACTCTCGTAGGCTAAAAAACTCAGTTTCATTTATTCTTTCCCTATAAGGTAATGCTTTTAGTGTCTTGGGTTCAAACTACAATTAAGGCAACAAGCAGGAAATGCTGTTGGTAGATTCTTCACCAGGGTGCTATTGGAAACAGTCCCCCAAACAGCCAGGCATCCGTCAAAGCTGGGCGCTTTTGATGAGACGCCCAAGAACAAGACCCTGGGGGAAAAGAAAGCACAGACCGGGAGCAAGGCACAGGGATGAAACAGCAGGAGCCAAGTCTTGAGCATGACAAGGCACAGCACTTTTCTGATGGAGGGCAGAGGTGGTGCGAGAGCGCTCAGAGCAGCCTTGAGGAACCGTGAGATCCGGGGTCCGGATGCGACTGCTGACAAGAGCAGCCTGCCGCCTGCCGTGGAATAACAGAGCGGGAGGTAAAGATTAGCAGTGGCATGCAACGGCAAAACCGCAGTGATGGGGGGCTCCAGCCGCATCCAGCTGTCCCACCCTTTCCTGTTCCTCCACCTTCCTCATCTTCATATCCAAAATACATGATTAGGGCAGTGAAAAACTGCAGTCATCCATCAGATGCGCCTGCTAAACCCCGCCTGCTGCTGCAGCCCCCCACTCCGGGCTATTTCCGCGCAGGATTTGCTAGCACGCAGCCTCCCGGTGCCATGCAGGTGCAGCTGTCACACCCCAGCCCTGACAGCCTGCTGAGGAGCCCTTCAAATTAAAGAGAAAATACAGCGGGGACCTCTGGGCAGAGCAGCAGCTCGGCCTCCCCCTGCACCAGCCTTCTCCACGCACTGCTCGTTCAGCTGCAGCTGTGACAAACAAGCAAGGCCCAGCGCAGGCCCTGCCCCACCGTCATCGCAGCAAGGACCAGGTGGGGCTCCCCCTCGGGGGATCCGTGGGATCCAGGCCCCAGGTTTCCAACACGGGCGCTCACGCCGTGGGCAGGAAGGAAGCTGCGCTGGGCGGCACCACCTCCTGCCAACCCTGCTGCCGAGAGCCCTCCCTCCCAAACCAGCTGCTGCTTGCTTGATCAGCATTTTGGGGGGTTAACGATGGTGCAGGCAAATCCTCCTCCATCAGCCCGGAACGGTGCAGCAGTGACTCAAGGGCTCTCCCATCCTCGCCCTGGTAGCAGCCGGAGCAAGCCAGCCCCAGCCCTTGAAGGGCGTCCTCCGTACGAGAGAAGGACCAGGGCAAAGCAGAAGACCGGCCCTTTGCTAGCTGTACCTGGTCCGCACAGCCAGCGTGGGCGAGCCACTCACCAGGAGCCACGCTGCGGGCTCTGGACAGGGAACGAAGGGCAGGCTGAGTTTCCTTCCCGCCTGGACACACAGGCTTTGCACAAGCAGGCACGTACAGGCTGCCAGGTTGTTCCCCAAACGGCCGCAGGGGAGGCAGCAGGATGATCTGTAATCCTAGCACCACTCCTAGCGGTCAGTAAACTCTGCCTATGTTTGTGACTAGGATTGCAAGAGATGGACAAGAGCTTGGCCCCCGGGTCCCCACCGCAGCCAGGAACAGCAGAGTGCCGGGAAGCACCCACGGTGCAAAAGCCGGAGCCGGCCAGAGGCAGCCGGCACTCCCTGGAGCAGCCAGAAGCGCTCGCTGACCCACCTGATCTCATCACACCTAACGTCCCACACCTGCATCCTCACTTGCCTCGTCCCCTCCATCCTCAGTTCCTTCCCGGTACTTCTGGGCTCTGCTCCCCACTGTCCCAGCGCTCTCCCCCTGCACAGGAGCACACACGCACGCGGCTGCGGATCCGTCTGTTATCACAGGAGCAGCTCCCCGCACAGCTCTGCCTGTGCATTTCGCTGTCAACACAACACACTATTTCGGCTCCACACCTGCACTCTCCCTACCACAGTGCTGTCTTAATTAAGCTTTAGACACAGGCGGGACCAATTGTCTGACGCTTATGGAAGAGAGAGGGGACTTGGCCTGCATTCCCGTCACCACACCAACAGTACCGGCTTGTCTGTATGATCTCGGGCAAATCATCTTCCCGTGTCTGAACTTCTCACTGACAACGATCCTGACCTCCCTCTTTGAAAAAATATATCATTAATTTTTGCAAAGTGTGGCAGAAGCCTTAGAGGAAAGGTAGCATGTGAACGCGGATTATTATTATTCCATCGGGAGCCTCCAGGGACCGACTGGCGCATTAAAGCTACTACAAGCAGAAACAAAACTCTTGGACGTTTCCAGCCAGACCCACAAGACACCGGCAGATTTTTTCAGTACTTTCCATCAGCATTAGGAAACGTGCACGCGGCCTCTCCTTAGGCATCCAGAGCAATGGTCCTGCCACTCGGATCTAAGATAACACAAACAGGGGAGAGCAGGACAGGGGACGGATTCAGATCCACCCTGCGTAAGAAAACGTTTTGGAACTGCATCAGGCACCATGTACAGTGAAGTATTAGTCTCCTGCTGTTCCAGCAGAAAGTTAATCAGGGACAGAAATTAATCCCTCCTGACAGCGTGTTGCCAATTTCTGATTTCATCCCCATTTGCTGGTAGCTTATCATCACGGGAATGGGAAACTTGTAGCACGGACAAGCCTGCCACATGCCCCCTCCTTTGGTAAAGGCTCGCGCACGCCAGCCACAGCTTCCCTTACACTCAAGGCAACGCGTACGTGCTTTGTGCACGCACGTTCCCTCACATCCGTACAGATTCACCCACCGCCACGCAGGGAAAAGAGTTATGCATACACTCATGGCAAAATACATGCCCAGCCATCAGCTCTACTCCGAGACAGTGGGAGGGAGGGGGGAGAGCAAGAACCAGAAGAAAGAAATCCTCTCCCCAGAGGGACAGCGCCAGAAGAGCAAAGTGGCATTTACAAATCATAAGCGTTTCCCTCTCCCACTCTCCGCTCCTTTGCCCAGAATGTTAATTAGCGTTACTCTAAACAGCAGCAGCGAAAGCTGAAACACAAGCAGCTCCGACCGCTTCAAAGGAAACCTGGCTGTGAATTCTTTCAGACGACATTTAAACTAAAATGGGGAGACATCCGATGGTGATGCAGCAGGTGCTTTTTAATGCCACCTTACATCTTTCCTCCCGAAGGTGAGGAGTGAGATCTAAAGAAGAAACCGCTATTTCCCAGGGCCGTGTGGTTCCGCCTCCTGTTCCACACCGTAACGTCAGGGTTTCACCCTGCAGCAGCTTCTCCCAAGCCCAGCGGATCCTAGACGGAGCCCCGCAGCACGGCACCAGCACTGCGCTCGCTCCGGCGCGTCCTGAAGCGGTATCGCTGCCGAAACGTCGCTGCTCTCTGGGCTGGGCCACCCCGAGGCTGCTCTGTAGTGGAGCTCAGCTCCACGTAACAGACAAGCAGGCTGGCGATGATATTCATGAGTAATAGTGCTGACTCTGCCTTCATATCATAAACAAAACCCAGATGATTACATACACCACAAATGTCTTTGTGTGTTCAGATGATCAATATACACCTTAAAGTATCACCAAATTTTAACCACAAAAATTGCACCAGGAAACGTGCCCACAGGTCACTTCTCCACTTAATGCCACTCCCTTCTCCACCATTTATAAGTTTCCTCACCCAACTTATCGAAACTACTGTCTCCATCAGAAAAATCCTCTGCCCCGCGTGGTCGGTCCCATGTTTCAGCACACCCAGGGCTGCGGATTATAAAGGCAGAAGGAACCTTTACAGCTGCCAGGACTCTTCTCCCAAACAACGCTGGCGACAGGATTGCTTGAATTAATTTCTGCTGAAATGAGAAATCTGGCTACATTCCATCGCTTGCTGCAATTGGTCTGACACACGGGGACAACAGTTCCTAGTAACAAACCCGTGCGCAGCTCCCTGAATCGGTTCTCAAGCTACCACGAGGCAGACACGGACGCGTTCGCTACAAGCACTCGTGGCAGCGCAGTCCGGAGCTGCAGCACACCCGAGCCACGTGCCCAGACTCCGTGATGATGGGCTTATTCTGAGCACCTGGACGGACAGACAGACAGCAAACAAGCTGTCATCTCAAAAGGGTCCCAGTGCAACCCTGTAACTCAAAAAAACAACTCAGCCTCCTCTTTGAGAGCAGAGCACGTACTGCTCAGGAGCATCCTTCGCAATGCGTTCCGGGAGTACTCAGCCCCATTACCTCAGAAACTGAAGAGCTGTTGTGAAGTAAGTGCACCAGGGATTGGAAAAAACCGACTCTCAACCATCAAACCATTAGGAGAGCCACAGCACGCTCCCAGCCGCCTGCCCGGTTCACGGGCGAGTCGCTCTCCTCGCTCCCTCCGACAGACCCGGCTGCTGCTCTCAGACCTCTGCAACCCAGCCTCGCAACCCAGGTGGTGGGCGAACCCAGGGGGAAAAGTGCCTGTCCCACTTCTGCCAGAGCAGGGTTCTGCTGTCCTTCTGCCTTATTTTTCCCAAACCCGCTGTCAGGCTGAGGCATTTCACAAGTAAGTGGTTTTGCGTGAGGCTTGCTCAATAGGACATAATTGACTCTTGTTGCAAAGAATTAAGTGCTCTCAGAAGAGATGTCCATTTTTAATGCCCCCTTTTTTTTTTTTTTTTGCTAATGAGTTAAGCCAAGATAACACCAAACAGTTCCCAGATGAGACTGATTGTCAAGCGGATGAGGATTTTATCGACAGTTTTCTTCCATTTTTCTTTTATGCTCAACTTGGAAAAATAATAATAATAAAAAAATACAAGCGACCAGAAATGCCTTTTCCTCCTTGAAAAACCATAGAGCAATCTCTCCAGGAGATTCCTTTCCCAGCTATATTCATTATTACTGCCTCTGCATGGCTTCTAGTTATGTGTGCATTGGAAGAAAAAGAGGGAAAAAATGCCCAAGTCCACAGAACTCCTTTATTTCAACCTCAGATGCCTCTGTGAACATTTTAAATAAAATGACTCATAAACCTTTAAAGCGATTAACAGTTTGTTAACTCGAAGGGCAAGTCACAACAACACCGAAAAGCAATGCACTGTACTTCTAGACAACCTGGGGACTTTGCTTACAGACGCAAAGGCGCTCATCGTTTCCTTTTTCTCCCCCTGCCCTCCCCTTTTAAATAAAGGACCACTTCCGCTTGGTCCTACCCCTCTCACCTCCCCACAAGCCCACCTCCCTGCCGGTTCATGGACTCGTATCCAAGCCTGCCACGGGCATTGCTTCCTGAAGCTCATTTCTTTGAATTGCAGAAAACACGTGCTCTGTATCTCGACTTGTTCCAAAAATCCCTCATGCGCAGCCTGGAAATGTCAAGCTCTGTGGCTCCTATCATCTGTTCACTAGATTTCAAACACTTTTTCAGATCTTCCTGTGCCCTCCTACTCATGGGCTCTCTTCTCGTCTCTTTGGCTCACGGTGCAGAGAGAGACCCACCACCCCTCACCGCTTTTCCAAGCCACTCTGGAGGTGACCTGGGCTCCCAGAGGACAGAGACCACTGGTCCTACAGAGGAGACAGCCCTGGCCATGCAGGACCTCCAAGAAGGAGGTCAGAGCCGCCTAACCCCTAGGGATATACGTGGAGGTCAGCTTTGCATTTGGCCTTCCCCAGCCACGCCTCGTGCTCCTTTCTGGCTCCGTGGCCAGCCGTACGCACGAGACGAGGACCTGATTCACGGAGCTGGTTTGCAGCCTGGCTTAAAGGCTCCTCTCGCTTTCTGGGGAAGGGAAGAAGGGCAGGGCATGAGGATTGCTCCCGAAACATTTCACACGCAGAAGTTCTGCGGCGCATGGGCAGGAAAAGGACAGCACAACGCAGGGCAGAAGAAACCTGGCTGGGAAGCAGGTCGGATCTGCTCAGGAATTCAGCACAGTCTGCAGGGCCAGGCTGGACAGATGCTGGGGTTGAGCTGAGGAGTTTCACATAGCAGATGGTCAAGGAGCTGTGATTTGCAGGTAATCTAATAATCAAGTAGTGATATCAGCGAGGATATGAGCCGCAGGGTCACCAGGGGTTGGCACGCTCCCTCCATTTCCATAGAAGTCATTGGACAGCATGAAGCAAGGACATTAACTGTTCAGCTCTCGGCTGCAGCTGGCAGCAGCTCCCTTCAGAAGAAATTACCATAGGGCACAGCCAGGAGCAGAAGCTACGCTGATGCCCACAGTTACTCCAGTCCCCCGCCAGACTGGGACAACACGGGACTGCTGCCGCCAGGGGCCCGACACATCCTTCCCCCTCCCCATCACTACGGCTCCTCGTGCCGAGGCAAGCAATGGCGCAGCTCTGCAATAAGCCTGCTCAAGCCGCTGATCCAAATAAACAACCCCATAAAAATTTCCAGCTGGAAATAAATCATAGCAAACTGAGCACGTTATGCCAGCCTGAATCCCTTGGAACAACAGGGTCAGCTTCCCCAGCTTGTGCCACCGCACCAGGTACAGAAGACCTGCGGTACCAGCGGGGGAGGAGGAGACAGGAAAGAAAACAGGACAGAAGTCCTCCAGTGGGAATAGAAAACACGTTTCTAGAAGTGATGAAATGCCAGCACTCACTCACTACAGCCCCCAACAACAAAAAACCCTGTTCAGATATTTTTTTTATTAACTGTCACAAAATGATGTAATGCATATAGTGTAATTATGCTTAAGTGCTTTCCATGTTAAATGTCATTTCAGTTATCACTTTTTAAATGCAATTTTTATTGAGTGCACAATAATAATTTAGCAAGTAAACAGGCAAGTTACAAGAAAAGAGTGGAAGTGCAGGGGGAGGTGGGAAAGCCTCAAGTGTGACAATGAAATGCAGTGGGGTACATGGAGCTGTTGCTTCTGAAAGCTTGGAAAGAATTATAAAAAAGCCATAAATTACAAGGTTGCAAAATGCAATAAATTACAGCCTCTACAAAAGGCAGATAATGGAAATGAGAAAGGATAGCGGGAAGGGGGAGGAATCTACATAATTTGTCACCGCTGACCCCAGACATCTGCACAGCCTGCACAGCAAAGAGCACTAGAAATATTTTGGTATTTCAGGCTCCTCACAAACAACAGTCCTCAGAGGCCAGCATGGACATCAACTTTAGGGACGATTCCCTCCATCGGCATAAACACAGGAATCTTCCCCATGGAAGACGTGTGCTCCCCAAAACGCGCAGTCTTCCCTGCATCAAATGTAGCTTAGGTAAACCAGAAGAACTCCAGGCAGAAGACCAACAGCCCCAGGCTTTGTCAAAGCCAAAGCCAACCAGTTTGCCTAGCCAGTGGGAACAGGGTACCAGCAAGTGCTGGCTCTCACCAGGGAGAGGTAGAAACGCGCTCAACCCAGCTCTTAAACACAGGCTTTTGGAGACATGAGCCTTTCCCCTCCCTCTTCTACGCTCCCCTGCCGTTCCCTTTGCAGAAAAGGCCCTGATGGACACCAAGCTGACCGTAAACCAGCAACATGCCCTTGATGCTCAGAAGGGTGCCGGAGGCACAGCTCTGCCAGCAGGTCGAGGTGCTCCTTGCCCTCTGCTCAGCGCTGGTGAGGCCACGCCTGGAGCGCTGGGTGCAGTTCTGGGCTCCCCAGGGCAAGAGAGCCATGGGCAGACTGGAGAGAGCCCCAGGCAGGGCCACGAAGATGATGAAGGCACCGGAGCATCTCTCCTAGGAGGAGAGGCTGAGAGAGCCGGGCCTGTTCAGCCCGGGGAAGAGAAGGCTCAGGGGGGTCTCGTCCGTGTGGAGAAATACCTGGAGGGAGGGTGCAGAGGGGACGGAGCCAGGCTCTCGTCAGTGATGCCCAGGGACAGGACGAGAGGCAGGGGGCACAAACTGGAGCACAGGAGGTTCCCGCTGACCACCAGCAAACACTTCTGCACTGTGCAGGGGACCAAGCGCTGGCACAGGTTGCCCAGAGAGGTCGTGAGTCCCTCTCCTTGGGGCTCTGGGCATGGTGCTGGGCAAGCTGCTCCGGGTGGCCCTGCTGGAGCAGGGGTGGCACCAGATGGCCTCCAGAGGTCCCTGCCAGCCTCAGCTACGCTATGATTCTGTAATCTGCGATTCAACCACCTCCCCAAATTTATACGATTGACCATAGCTTTGGCATAAGAGGGTGAAGGCTTTACTGCCTTTGAGGAGAGGTGTAGCTGCTGTGCAGTTGGTCTTCTCTGTTTGCTGCCATCTGTGGTTCAGCAACACATGCCGACAACAGCAACGCTGTTTGGAAGATGACAACAAGCCACTTTTCAGGAGTGGAGGGCAAGCGCGGGTGATGCGATGCCAGGTGCTCGGAGTCACAGCTCCCCATCGATTTCACGGCCGGCTGCGTCCCCAGGAATCAATACAGTTGGGGTTTCAGGATTTCAAAACAAAACCGCTGATAGAAAGGAAAACCCACTAGAGTAAAACCAACAAACAAAATGAAGGCAGCCAAATTCTGAGAGTGGAGATGAGCAGGATCTTAATCTCTGGAAAATTAAGTCAGAAGAAAATGGAATAGGCACAGATTTTGGCTGACACAGAGCATCCTCCTTTCAGGAGTGCATGTGCCAGATTTGATTAAAACTTTTCAGGATGGAAAGATATGGATGGGAAGGGGAGTGTGATCGTTACTGAAGCGAGAGTGAGGAGGAAGAGGTACCCTACAGATGCTGTAGGACCATTTTTAGTACCAACGCTAACAAAGAGGCCCAGCAGATGGGCGTAAAGTGAGTTTACAGGTTATTATTTCACTCCCCGGGGACTGTGCTTTTCTTTTCTGGGAACTCAATGCAGGCGCCCTGGTGTCCAGCTGAGCTCTGGGCTTACACCACAAACTCTACAATAGTCTGGCAGTTGATTTTACCACCTCCAGACCTCAGGGGAGAGAAATCCAGCCTCGGCACTTTGGAGGGCTGAGCCTAAATGAGGTTTTACTACCACAGTGGCAAGCCCCGGACGTTCCTCAGCCAATGCCAAAGGGGTAGGACAGGCTGAACACTGCCAATGGCTCCTCAAGGGCCTTCTAGAAATGAGATTGGCAGGGCTCTGCCTATCTCCCAATCTGTCCACTCTTTTCTCTCCATGTAATCCAAGTCCCACCTTCTGAACACCAGCAGCAGAAAGGCCTGGGCAGCATCGCGAGCGTCAGCAGGGGAAGAAATCAGCTTCTCGCCCCACGCAGAGCGAAGGGGAAGCTGGCCTCGCCTGTGCCTCCTCTGCAGGAACAGGGGCTAAAGCGACTCCGGCGGCAGGGCCAGCCCTGGCAGGCAGGTGAAGGCGAGCCAGCAGGGCACGGGCGCGCACGCGAGGCGGACCCGCCAGCACGCGCTGCAGCCCCGACGCCCAGCCAGCCCCGGTAAGCCATGCAGCGAGCCTGCCCCAGGTGAGGGCTGCGATCCCCAACGCCCCCTCCCTCCCTCCGTCCCCCACTCCCCGAGGGGCCCTGCCTCCCGCGCAGATGTGCTAGGCACAAGTCGCTAATCGGGGCACGGAGCGAGCAGGGAGCGGCAGGCGCTGGGCTCCAGCACTTTTTTCCCCAGCAGGAGTTGAGCGCCAGCACTTCCCCTGAATTAAAAAAAAAAAAAGCGTCTTTCAGAAGAACAGGGGGGAAAAAGGCTTTAAAGTTTTCAAAAAAAGGAAGCAGAAGCTTGAAAGGCATGCAGTTTCCAAGAGAAGAACTTAACCTCAGGGCCTGAGCAGCCCTGCTCTGCAGGACTCAGCCCCGCGACCCTCTCCGTGCCGCGCTGCGGCATCAGGGCAACTTGCCGCCCGCCCCAGCTCAGCCCGCTGCCAGGAGCTCCCCTCGCACCCCCGGCACCGTGCTCCTCTCCCCCGGCCCTGCTTCCGGGAGAGCAGCGGACAAGGACAGCGCTTTTAGTGCCCCCTCAGCTTGCTGAGGTCATCGGCTCTGTGATGCCAAGTGGAACAGAGTCACTGAACTTTACTGGAGATGCCCAGGGGCGATGCCTGCCCCGGCAGCTCACGCCAGCCTCTCCTGCAGACAGCCCCGCTGTCGACGCTGGTGGCCACCAGGTCAGGATGCTCCTCTGTCTTAAGTCCCTGTCCCCACGCAGGGGAAGTGGCAGAAGTAACCCACCACAGACTGCCTTGAGGCTAACGGGAGCCAAAACGCCAGCCAGGATCCTCCCAAGATCACTGCCCAAACCTGCGCCGGTCCCTTCGGCCCCCACATCTCTGTGCTGTCCTTGCCTTCGCCCTCCGGCACTAAGCAACACGACACATCCTGCAGTCCTCCCCCTGGCAATCGATTCCAGTGCTGCTGAAGACACACAGGTTTCTCCCAAGTCTAATGGGCCAGGATAAAGCAAAGCCTGTCATTTTTCCTCCTGCCCTGCTCTTTGCCTCCATAGCACAAAGATCCCACCCTGTGCACAGCCAGAAGACTGTAAGCCTGTTGGAGAAATTTGCTCTGTAACCCCTCAGCCTCCAACCCATACGGACAACAGCTACAAAAGCAATTTTCCATTTCATTTCAGGACTGGGCCAGCAGTTCAACAGGGAAACGAGGGAGGCTGGTCTCTGTTGCACCTATAAATGCCCTTAATTCCTTTGACTCACTTTGGTCAAGCTCACGTGCCTGAGATCACTGCCAGCACCGCAGTGCCCTCACCAAAGCACTCCTGCAACCCCAGGGAGAGGTTTCTGAGGCTTTGGTACTCACCCCGGGGTAGGATTTTTACAAGGTTTCCACGTGGGTGATGAATACTAAATTAGGGCTAGGGCACAGGCAGCTAGAAACCCACCACGTGCCCAATAACCCTAAATCTGGCCCCTACCTCATGCCTCTGACCGTGACTCATTCCCATGGTGTTACACCAGCTAGAAAATTAGGCCATTTTTGGTCTTCTCGTGCGTCTGGCACTACAAATTCCTACCAGCCACCACCCAGACCTGCTAAATTCCTCTCCCATCTCTTTCCTTCCCTGCCTGTGTCCAGCTCTCCCGGAAGCATCAAGGAGACAGAATCATCCTAGAGCTCCTGATTTTGGGAGACAGTGAGTGACGGCCCACAAGCAATCAAAACCAAGGGCACAGGGCAGGAAAGCAGGCGAGTGTGCGTCAGACTGAATAAGGGGCGCACACTTCCCAACAGCCCCTCCCGGGACAGGCTGCCCCCCAGCAGCGGCTGTCACCTCCTAGCGTCTCACAAACAGGGGTACAGATTAGGGCTGCTGAACGTCCCCATCAAAGTGAGCAGAAATCAATGATGTGCCATTCGAGCCCTTGAGATAATCCTATCTAATCAAACAGACCCAGAGAAAACAGCATCTTACGGGCCATAAAACACCAGAGGCTTATTCCCCTCATAAATACTGAGCTGACACCACCACTGCAACAGCCCCTGTGGCTCTTCCTTCCTCCTCTCCCATCCTTCCACTTGAACGCTCGGCTGCTGACAGCTCCTAATGACTTGGACTCGGATGCGGTCCCTGACTGCCTAATCAGGGTTGCACTAATGAAGCGGTTATCTCATCCAGCCTGACCGCACAGCATCCTCAGTGGAGCACACCCGTGCCCAGCTCGCCAGGGA
The DNA here is from genome assembly GCA_013399475.1 of Chauna torquata. Lineage (NCBI taxonomy): Eukaryota > Metazoa > Chordata > Aves > Anseriformes > Anhimidae > Chauna > Chauna torquata. Next base: position 252,559 of record VXAL01018012.1, on the reverse strand, counting down.
AACAGGTACTTTTAGCAGCCACCCTTCGCCTGCGGGTTCAATTCCGCAGCACAGAACAGGGCCCAGGCGGCTCGAGGGAAATCCCGGCTCTGCTCGAGTCCCCCGCAGACAAGCCACTGTTTGACTCCTCGTGTCATCCTTCAGGGTCACAGCTATGGCCTGTACTCTGTCCCTAGCCCTCTTCTTGGTAGGATGAGGCCCTGCAAAGATGCAGAGCAACAACAGCTCCTGCTGCTCAAGGCACTTGGAAATTCATACCTTCATGCCAGCAGGTTTCCTCCATCCAATAATAACCCCGATGCCACGGGCACACGACTTAGCAGCTCTCCTGACACCTGGGGCCATTCTCATTCTGCCCTGGCACTGCAGCTCTCTTCCACGCTACTACAGCTCCTCAAATTAATTTAGGCTGGTGAAACGGAGTAAAGGGTTAGGGCAAAACACACTGTAGGGCTGAGGTCTTGCTCCCCGCGCAACCGACTTCAGCATCTACGAATTCCCAGGGGCCTCCCAGTGCGCCCAGTCTTTCCCCTGAAGAAAACTCCCCATGCTAAAGAGAAATCCACGTGCTTCCTGGGGAAGCAGCACGCAGCTGGGAGAGGCATGGGGACCTTCTCCCTGCTCCTCCTCCTGCAGCGTGGAGGAGTTCCCCACTGCCCCCCGGTGCTCCCTGTGCCCCGGGAGGCTGCAGGAGAGCCCCCTCTCCCTCTCTGCCCTCCCCGCCGCCCAACAAGGCCAGGAGGGTGGGAACAGCAAAGCCAAGGGGAAAAACAAACCAACAAAGCACCGTATAATCTGCATATTTCGCCATTTGGCGGAGGGGATTTTTTAATCACTTAATAGTTTTAATCCTTTATCAGATGCTCATCTAAGAGGATTTTGGTGCACATGCAAGATTTGGTACAAATTCATTTGCAGTAAATATACTCATTTAGGAAGTTTATTTCCTGCCTGGGCATCGAGCAGGGCGAGCTGGCTGCTCCTGGACAAATGTGGCAAGACCTTGCTGGAACCCCTCTGTGCTGAACTTCTCCTGACTTTTCCCAGCCAGCATCTCTGCTACTGGCGAAAAATCACATCGGTCACCCCCCGGCTGAAGGCCCCGCAGATACCGGGGCACACCTTCGAGCAGCCCCCGTCGCTCGCCCTGCACCCCAGCCACGAGAGCATCTCCTGCTGACGCACGGGCGCACGCCCTGCCGTGCCCGGTGCTGCTGCAGACCTGCCGGCTAATCGCACACCAGCAGCACTTGGAAAACCGGCACAGGCTGGAGCACTGGCTGATTGCAGCCCGCATGGTGAAGGGCTGCAATATTTGGTTGCAGCTGCAGGGGACACCCAGGAAGACAGCTGAGGCATGGGCCGCCCTGCCAGAAACGCCCCTGAGCCCCTCTAGCTGGCTGCTTGTGGGGTAAAAGCCGTCCCCTTGCCCATGGCGTATGCTCTGTGCATGGAAGTAAGGATTAACACACAGAAAAAAGTCTTTTAGTCCATGGACTCTTAAGTTCCCAAGCCAGAGGGCCTGTCTGCATGACCAACATCGCATCAGATGCGCTCAGCAGGCTGTACATAGTAGAACGACATCAAACCCGTGGCCTCAAAGGGCACAAGATACCACAAACGAAACCCCAAAAGGCCCCCAGAGAAGATGTACCCAGCCGCCCTGTCCCCTCCACAGGAAAAACAAAGGTGGCAGAGGTGAATCTCGCAAAACAGCTTCACCTTCCCCTACAGGAACACCAGCGATGCTCGGCCAGCAGCAGCGGCCTTGAGCGGCGATCAGACAGGAGCGGGTCCGGGGGCCACCCGAGGCGCGGGACTTGGGCAGCTCGGCAGGCCAGCACCGCCACCTCGCTTGCTACACGCCAGCATCAGCACACACCAGAGCCCATACATCTGGCTTCCCAAAGACAAAGGAGAACAACTGCAGCTAAAACGTCCTCTCGTCCCCGAGATCTGCTGTGAAAGTTGCCCAGTAACAACTGCGTTCATCACAGCCCAGTACCCGAGAGCAAACCATGCAGCTGAAATCTCCAATCTCAAGCTATCTTTTGGGGAGGAAATAGGAACAAATACTAGAGTGAATTTACACCACTCTGAGGCTCTTTTAATTTACAAGTGGTCAGAAGATATCATCTACATTATCATAGCCACGTGCTCCACACACACACGGCAACTGTCGCGGTGCAGCGAAGGTTCTCCAACTTGAATACAATTCATGGGATGTAACGATGCTTCTTTGGGATAGCGTAAAGGTACAGCCAGAGCCTGCCGCAGGGTAGATCATTTCTGTTTTTTTCCTGTCTCTACACTTCTTACCACCTGAGCATCTTGGCCACGCAAGGGACAAGAGCCAAGGGGGCGGAGGGGGAGTCCTCAGCCTTCACAGAGCTGCCAGCAAGCCCAGCCGTGCTGATGCACGGCTTTTGGATGGAAGTTTTAAATCCAAAACACCGGAGCGATCTTGGCCGGATTTAGGCCAGGAGCTTCCACCCAGCAAGCTACCTTCCCTTTTCTGGGACACCGCTGATGCAGTCCCAGGAGCACAGTCAGCTTTTTAGACAGATCTCAGAGCAGCTTCTTGGCTCCATAGTAATTCCCGCCGCCAGCACTGCGGGGCAGAGCACACCTCCCTGGGCAAGTAGGGAGCACCACGTGTGCTGCAGCCATGCACAAATCCTACTGGAGCAGAAAGAAGTCATAAAAATATTGTGCCCAGTTCAAGCCACAGTTAATTCAAACAAGCCCACCAGTTTTGACAGCTCAGTTCGAATGCTCTGGTGCTTGAAATGCAAAATACAGCATAGTCCATTACCCCATGTCTGCAGAGAATTATATCTTGGTTTTGTAGTTTATTCAACAAATCCAATAGACTGATCCTATCCTATTCCCTGTGCCTTTAAGACAATCCAAGAATCTATTTACTTTCCTCTTTCCACATGGATGAGAGCAGTGATAGGAGCTTTGGGAGAGAGTGCCCACCTACATTCATCCACAGTCCAGCCGTGGCTGCAGCGTGCCGAGTGCTGCCTGGGGCACAGCAACGCTCCCTGCCCCGCATGCTCACCGTTTGTAACATTTTCTTAACTTTAGCTTTGACTTCGGGATAACAAGGGCATAAGAAGAGATTCCTAGGGATAAATTGCCTTCTGCACCTCTCCAGCGCACCTCGCGTTGGCCCTTTGCAAAGCCCAGGCACCAACCCAGCACCAACTGGTGCAACCCAGCTCTGGCGATTCCTAAGGCACAGTTTGCAGATGGCACATCTAAGGCACGAAAAATGTGAAGGGCTTCAGCCCTGATGAGCAAAACAAGATCTGCGCTGTCTTGTCCTTTAATGCACAATTTCTTCTAGAAGCACATGGACAACGATGCTTTGGGTCTCCAGATCTGCATCTGACAGCATCCAGAAAGAAGCTGCCCCCAGAGCTCGACCAGAACCAAACCCAAGGCAACGTTCTGCTCCTTCGCAGCAGCCCAGCTTCAAGCCATGCAATGGACTAAACGCTCCTCAACAACTGGGGTGTCTTGAACCAACAGCCCTATTTGGACCAGAATTTAGGAAAGCACTGCTGCCCGGTACAGGCCAAGCCCCAGCCTAGAATCCAGCCCTGCTCATACGGACCCTGCAGGTCCAGAAGGCTGGTACAAAATCTGCACTTTGGGGCTTTTACTTCTCTGCACGGATATATCTGATGCATTCCGGTAGCAACGTGCACGTGCCACCTCCAGGGAATTTATTTTCCCTGTTTGCCAAGATAAACAGCACACCAAGCATGAAGGGGGGAGGAGACAAGGCTGATTTAAGTGATTTCACTTTGCAATTTTCTGTGTTCTTTTTAAGTCGCTTATCCATTTCAGTGCTCAATATTCGGCTCTTTCCCTAATTAGAAAATCGCTAATCTGCTCTGAAAAATGTAAAAGTGAGTCTTGCTTACGTGCGTTGCTTGGAATATGCAAGCGTGTTGGGTTTTGTGTTGCTTTCAAGTTCTTTTTAAAAAGCTTCTGGTGTCTCCAGCTGGCATCACTTGCTCCAGTTGATGCCTCCCCCAGCCCACGTTCAGCCCTCGCGCACAGGGCAGCACTACGCACACTCAGAGCCTCCAAGAAACGACTCCGGCTCTACTCTTCATACCTGCATTAAGAATTTTGTGTCCTCATCCTCTTCTCTGTCTGGGAGACGACTTCCAACCAGAACACAACTGCACTTTCACACCACTTCCCAAACACTAGCAGCCCAGTGACTCTGGGCAGGTACAAGGGGGAGTTGCGAAGAGGCAGAAGAAAAGCAAAGTGGACCAGCCAATCGCTAAGGATTCAAGAGCAGCATTGAATTAACATGAAGTTACACCCACAGGACCGTGTCTGGCCTCAGAGAGCAGCGAGAGTGGGGCTGCTCTATGTACAGGACAAGCCAGGAACCACGGGTGACCACAGCACAGTCCCACCAAAGCCAAGCAGGGCTGGGTGGTGACAGGTCCCGCAAACAGCCTAAGGCAAGGTGACAAGTCAGGGCCAGGATGCCCAGTCAAGAAGAGACAGAGCTGTAGAGGCTTCCTGCAACGTACCTCCAAGGTCCAGCCAGGAGAGATGGTCAGAGACAAGGCTTCCTGCAGCGTAGCTCCAAGGTCCAGCCAGGAGACCCAGCCAGGACCTGCAACACAGCTCTGGGGTCCCCACAGGGAGCCGGCACAGCAGGGACCACAGCTGGAGACAGGCACACCCACAGCACGGCTCAGGACCTGAGCTTAAATGAAGTGGCTGGAGCAATGCAGGGCGTGGGTCCCAGGTGAGGCTCATTAAGGCAATTAGGGCCCATTAGTGCACTGGGGCCCTAACAGCTGGTCACCCTCCACCAACTCCTCTCCTTGTGTGCCGTTGCAGGAGACCCCAGCCCGTGTAAGCAGCAGCAGAGGCAGAGACAGCTAGATAATTCATTCTAGTGTAGGATGGAGAGCAAACTGGGACTGAGCAACTCCCAGCTCAGCACTGCCCCATGCATCAGGAATTCAATGCCTGCTCTGAGGTATAAATCTGACTGTCCTGAAGGTCAGCAGCTGGTGGCCTTAGAGAGCACTGTCTAGCCTGGGTGATTCATCACTCCTCTTTTGTGGAAGAAATCCCATTAGCAGGTAACAGCGTAAGCCCGGAGGGTGAGGCGCTGGCCATTAACATCCCGAGCAGCCAGTTCAGAGACCAGACCCCCCCCCAGCCAGTGAGCATGCCCTCAAAGTGACTGCTCCCCAGGAACACAGGCGGTCCTCCCGGGGCAGAAATGGCATCACCCCATCAGAGCACACAACCCTTAAACAAAACAGATCCACACCACTGCTCAGCCAGCAGCTGACATTGTACTAAAGAAAAAAAAAACGCCCACATGCTGCATAACCAGCAATCAGGGGAGGAGGAAAAAAAAAAAAGAACCAGGAGCAGCTGGCCTGCAGAGCTCCAAGCCTCACCTCCAACAAGCACCCACCACCCCCAGACACCTCTCGGTTAGCAATGTGCCTGTGTAAGGACCATTATCTTTTTTCCTCTATCTCTGTTACTTTAGAGATTTAATTCTTAATCAGTAGCTTGCCAAGACAAGAAAATTCTCTTGCCTATGTATCTACACAGTACAGAAGTGGAATTAGATGGCCAGGCACTGTCCTTGCCAGGACACCTGCATGCTGCTCAGGCAAGACAGCCTTCTCCTCACCCTTTGCATTGCTCTTCCAAGTGCTGTCGCTGCGGTCTGTCATACTTGGTTACCTGCACATTAATATGAAAAGCAGCTCGCCCGGCTCCAGCTTCCTGCTGTCAGTAACAGAGCTCTTACACTGGGCATCTTCAGCTTTTCCAAATGAGCTTCTCAGTGCTCTTCTATCCAAACCTGGCCTCAAGCTGCATGTGCTATCGTGGTAGAAGAAATCATATAGATATGCTAGCACCAGTGCATCTAAATAACTTGGGGCCCTCGTGTCACACCATTTTCCTGGGGTGCTATCTGCTCACAAGCTTTTCACAAGCAACTGCTTTGCTGGGAGGATGAGTACAACTTAAATAGCAATTAAATAGTCACCCATCCTGCCTTTGTTCTCCCAGGGTCACCAGAAACATTCTGGGGAAAAGGACGGGAAAGTTAAAATCCAAGGCCAGTGTACAGATCTTGCAGCTACATGTACAGTTTTCCACAAGTCCTCTCCTGCCCATATTGCTTGCAGGAGAGGAAGGGAACGCAGCTGCTATCATAAACCTTTCCAGCCAAACCACCCCGCTTCATTATAGTTTGTCACCTGCTCAGGGAAATCACTTGTCACAAAAATTTTCTTTTCCACTTAATGACTTCAAACTCAATTTGAGGACTGGCTCAGCAGACTGCAGCCGAGGTGCCTTTCAAGCGGAGGCTGCACTTTCCCCGGTTGGGAGCGGAGGGCTGGATGGATCAGGAGTGCCTCTCCTGCTCGGGACGCGGGGCTGTAAAACGCTTGCTGCAACTGAAGGCCTGACTCAGCAGAGCACATCAGCCCCACTGGCTGCAAGCCCACACTTACAGTTCAGTGAGGGTGAGATTTGTTGAACTGGGGCTGGTGAGTCCCTCACCTAAGCAAGGGCTGGGTCATGACAAGTGATTTGGGCAGCAAGGGAGAGGAGGTGGCACAGGCCGCTCCAGTCAGCCTGACTCGAAGCATTCACACAGCGAAGCGCGTGGTCTGTTGTTGGTAGGGTCAGCATCAGCCCACAGCTACAGCGAGGCTGAGGAGCTGCGTGCACAGAGCTCTCCCGGAGCGTCGCACACTGGAGCACACGTGGCCTCCGCTGTGCTGGCACAGCCCTTGTGGGAGCTCTTGTAGAAGCTGCCCTAAAAAGCAAAACTCCCTTAGCAGAAAGCAGAGGGAGCTTACTGTCACAGCCTGATGTTTGACCTGCGCAGCAGTTCAGCACTGAGGAAACACAGGTACAGCCGGCGTTGCCACCACGTTCTCAGATTAGTACAAGACAGTGTCAGTGGGCACGACAGGCTCGCAGTCCTAGTCATTGTAACTGTGAAATAACGCAAATACCGAGAAAAGGCAGAAAAAAAATACATCGTGAAATGAGGGTAGCCAGGAACACGGAGGCGCAGAGAAGTTAAGTGTCTTTCCTATGGTCACCAGGCAAGTTTCAGAGCCAAAGACAGAAGTCGGAGCACCCGGTGCCCTTCCCACCACCCCATGCTGGCCTTCAAACATGACACGCTACAAACACCGAGACAAAGTCTCCCTACCACAGATCTATTCTAAAATTATCCCTGCTTACTGGAATTGCAAAAAGGGATTAGCAACAACTACCTCATTTGGTACAGAGCGATCTGGTAAAACTGCGCACGTTGGTGCTGTTCAATGCAAGCGCAAGGCAGGTGAGCGCCAAGTCCTGCGTTCCCGGGCACGTTAACAGGCCCCATGTTACAGTAGTGCAGAAGCAAAATCACTGCTAAGACTGAAGAACAGTCCTGATTTACCTAGTTTGCCTTTGTTCCTAAGTAGCCGCACATGGTATGTTAGGTAAAATTAAACGTGTATCTTGCTATTTTGGCACTCCAACAACCTCATCTCTTCTAGAAGCAGAAGATACCAAACAGGTGACTCACAGACCGGCTGGAGAATCCTCCCACCAAGGCTTGCAGCTGGGACAGCCACCCTGGCCGGCACTATCCCGGGGCAGGTGCTGGGCAGACTGGTTGGGCATGGGGCTGGTCTTGAAATCCCTGCGCTGCCCAATCTGGGCTGAGGCTCCCGCTCATGCTCGCGGGCAGGGGCTCAGGTTAGCCCCTGCTCTCCCTGGCGCAGCAGCCAGCAGGCAGGGACTGAGCGTGCTGTCAGGAGAGCGCAGCTCGAAATAGCACGTTAGCAGAACTGCCAAGCACTGAAAGCCCAATGCAGCCCGCTAAACACTTGAGATCTGCTCCTGTGGCTGCTGGAGTGAACCCTGCCGGTAACGTAGCGTGCTCTCCCAGCGATGCAGCCGTGCCTACGCCTGGCAAACCTGCCCCATGCCACGGCTGCGCTGACTCAAGCACACACGCAGAAGTATCAGCCCAGGTCCTGAAAGCAGCTCCATGCTGCAAACGGGCTAAAAGGCGTTGCACTAAGAGACCACCAAATCCTGCTCCAGGGTTAGCTCCACCTCAGCTCCCCGCGTCGCTCTGCGTTGCCAGGCACGGACCCCTCCACCTCCTTCTGTCTCCAGGCACCAGCTAGCACCATCCTCCTCCTCGGCTCCAGAAATCCAGCAAAGAGTTAAGAGAAAAAGGAATTTTAAAAGCACTTCATCATCAAGAGTTAAAAGCACTTTCTCCAGACAACTGCTCTAGCGAAGCAAACAGAGGGGACAGCGTTTACTGCAACGTATGGATGCAAATTAAGATTCCCATTTTAGAGGAAGATCTGGTGTCCCCGTGGTTTCAACATGTTCTTTAAATCCCTGCAATAGAGACTTACTCCAGCTCCTCTCTCCACAATGGATCTTTAACTTACTAGTAACCCCACTAAATTAGTTACACCAGCAACCAGTTCCTTTTAATTGCTCTATAAGACAGCAGGTCTTCCTTTTAAATGGCTGATTAATTGCCACACTGCCCAATGCAAGGCTGTGATTCATTTGTCTCTGTAGAGATTTAGCAGAAAAGCCTGAGGCTTCCATGTAAAGGAAGGGATTGACACCAAAAAAGTTGACTTGTGATCCAGCCAAAAGTAGAGCAGCCAGCAGCTTTGCCAGGTAGCCTTCCCACCACGTCCACCCTGCAAAAGCTAGCAGAAATAACAATAACAACTCTCATTTTTCAGGCAAAATGCAACATCCATCAGGGAGATAGGGCTCATTTAGTTTTTAATTTTTAATTTACCTACAGGTTAAATCCAGGCAGGGAGCCTGATGTTGAAATGAATTGAAACAACTGTTTCAACACAATCCAGCTTCCTACACAAAACTCTTCCATCTCCCCACCCACTGCCTAGGAGAGGGACCAAACCGGACTAGAATAGGGAGATTAAATAGAAACAAAAGCCGAAGTCAGCATGAGGCTGGGTTAATGCAGGCATGGCTTTCTGCTGTTGTCCTTTTTCTGCTCGTTGTCTGCAGTTCTTTTAAGGTGGCTGCATCTTGGAGCTGGCGTAATCCTGATTTTGTAAGGGTTGTGTTGTTTTTTTTTTTTCCTCCTTTTTTCACATTGCCAGCAATTGATTTCATTTAACATTTTCATTCCTCTGCCCGCTGTAAATAACCACTTGGCAGTTGAATTTCTCAAGTAGAACAGGCAGCGGCTGCTTACTCTCTTCCTGGCAGCTGGGGGGGAATCTGGCAAGCATTAAAGCAAGAAGCTGTTTCAAGTAGCTTTGCAATGTGCAGGAGATTACATGGATAGTACTTGGAGTGGAAGAAGTCACAATATGGAAAGGCCGAGAACTTATTTCCGAAACGCCTAGAGAGCTTGTGGCTGAGAGACCCAACGCACATGCTAAAGGCGAGTATTTCGCTCCCAGTTCCCGGCCCTGCATGGCCACAGATGCCAGCAGGACAGGATGCCAGGTTCCTGCAGCTCCCGTCTGGCAACACCTTGCTGCGCTTGGGTCGCACCTCGCGTGCTGGTTTCAGGAGCAGACAACCCAACCCGCCACGTCAACGTGCTCTGCAAACTTAAAACACGCTCACCGCCACGCTCTGCCGCACACCTCGGCACGCCGAGGTACTCCGCCGGTGCTCGGGGGCCCGGTGCCGAGCGCGCTGCTGCCGGGTGGCACCGGGTTCAGGCGCGAGGCCCGCAAGGCCCGCTGCCGCGCCTCCCGCCCCGCGCTGGGCAAAGTGTCCCCGCTCCGCCCGCAGGCGTCAAGGCTCGGCCAGCTGGCTGCAAAGAACTCGTCCATATCTGTGCAACTCCTGTGGCTTCAAGGGGTTTCCTCCTCGTACGGGAGTGAAGGGCCAGGCCGAGCGCGCCAGAGGCGAGGCCTGCTGCTGGCCCACAGCTGCCGCGCTGGAGCGGCCCCCGCACCGGGCTCCAGAGCTGCAGCTCCCTCTCGGCCTTTCTGTTGCCACAGCGTCAGGCGAGGGAATCGGTACTTTCCACCCCGCACGGCTGCGTGCACAGCTAAGTGAGCACAATGTATTAATAATGATTAATTTGTAAGGGTGGCTTTTTAGCTTTTGTTCAGGAAGTCAGCATGTTCTGAGCGGAGCCATTAACAATACCAACAAGCAGAGCTCGTACCACAGGCTACATGGCCTAATTCCACCCTGCTTTTCTGATGCTTCCAAAAAAAAAAAAAAAAAAAAAAACCCAAAAAAAAAAAAAAGGCTGCAGTAAAAGATACTCGCAGCGACAGGATCCTGGCACGCAATGGCCCCAGTCCCGAATGCTCCCCAGCGGTAGCTGCCCGCTCTTCCCTCCCCAGCTGCCTCCAGCCCACGCTGGCGACCACAGCACGTGTCTCCACAGGCGCCCCGCTAACCTCAGAGGCAGAGCGGAGCCGGGATGCCCAAACCAGAGCCGGCAGCGCCAAGCCCGGCCTTCTCCTTGCCTCTGCAACCCGCCGGGCCTGGGAGGGCGCAGCCAGGAGGCAGCGTGTGTTAGCACAGCCGCGTTAAATTGCAGGAGGGCTGGCATCACCCTCCCTCTGCCACCGTAGCACGAGAAGGCAAGCTTGACCCCAGAGCCACCGGGAGCCCACCGTGCCACAGGGGAAGACAGGCAGGGCTAATCCCCGTCTCACAGCCTGCACTGTCGAGTACGTTAGAGGCTGTTTTTCTATTCTTCTTTTTTATTATATTTATTTTAGCAACTTCACGTCACCCCTTCTTTCCCCCCAGTAGACAAAAAGCAGAGTAGAACAAGCATGGATAATTCTCATCCCATTTCATTTTATTTCTCTGTGGCGTTTCTCTGTTTGCTTTGGAGAGGAGGGGGTTGTTGGAGCATGTGTATTGCTTTGCAATTACAAATTAGCTTTTTAAATGAAGTGTGCTGCAAGAGACCTGATATGCCATGTGCGAGTGCACAACGCAGCCTCTGATGAGACACAAAAGTAGGAAAAAAACAAACCTGCAAACAAGCGCCTTGGCACTGCTCGCGCAGCCCGACGTGGCTGGGGAGCTCTGTGCGAGCGCCCGTGCAGGGCAAGCTGTGGTCACAGACATGGGCTCCTCGGGGGAGTTCAGCTCCCAGAGCCAGCAAGGAGGATTTTTTCGCAGAGCAAATGGAAGCACTTGACAGCAGGAACCAGGTCAAAGCACAGCCCTGCTCCTCTCAGGCTTCCGGGGAGACGCTGAGAGGAGGGCAGGAGGCACCCTGCTGTCCCATGGAGCGGGACAAGCTCTCCCCTGACCAGCAGTGCGCTCTGTGCCAGGGGAGGGCAGGGGAGTGCCTGCAGAGCTGAATTTTTACATGCACCAAGGTACAAGGGTTGGACACTGGAAAGACCTGCCATTTCCCATCTCTTCCATGAAAACCCACACTGGCTGTAGCAGCAAAGCCAGGTGCCACATGCACCTCCCAAGGGTTTCAGCACTGCGGGTCACCCCCATGCAGAAAACGTGTAGGTCTCTGCTGGATCTGCCGCTGGGAAGCACACCTCCGAGAGCAGTTCTGCAAAGGCGATTCGATATGCTTCGAGTCTGCCCACAGATTCAGGGAACTAGTAATTGCGTGTGAAAACTGGAACCACCTCTTTTCCTGATGTCTGTTATTAGCAAGCCAAGCAAGTACCTTATTGTTGACAAATATTCAATCGGAGATGTGCGGTAGCCATGTCCCAGCCTCTCTTCTTTCATCACCTGCAATTGTTGCAGCAGCTAGTCGAACTAGCATAAATGGTACAAGTTCTCAGCAAATGCTATCAGATATTCAGCACAAAGGAAAAGTTGACAAATGATCAAATACGGTTGCATCTACAGTCTGCTGCTCACAGACAACTGACAAACAGAACACAAATGGCGACATTCGCTCTCTGAATTAAAAGGCAGTCTGAGAGCAGTCATTCAGCTCAAGAGCTGTAAAAAAAATGAAAAAACACCAAAAAAAATCTTGTTTGTTGCTCCCAGAGCTCAGTAAACTTCAATCCAGAAGCCATTCCCCAGAACATGAACACCGAGAGCTTGCTCAGATCCCCAGTGTGAACCTTTTGGTACCACTTTGGGGTTTCCCTACAGCTGGTGCTCTCTAGACAAATGTGGGCTTCCAGTTTATTTTGTTTTAGGACAGGAGCAAACATCTACTTCAAGCATCTTAAAAAGAGTTCCTGAGCCCTCCTTCCCAGGTCCTGACCACTGTGCCCTGTCCTTTCCCCTCTTACCTTTTCATTCCACTGATCTCTGCCTAACCCACCTCACCATCAGGGAACACCTCACAGCACGAACCTGCTATTTGTGGCCTCACGCTGCTGACGTGCTCTTCTCCATCCCTCGCCCTGTGACGGAACCTGTCTGCTCAGCTCCACGCAGCAGGGACAGGTATTTTCCACAGCATGCCCACTTTCTGCCCAGCAGAGTTGGGTGCATTTTTAAGGCCCTTGTCAACCCCCCTCCTGTCCCTTTCACTGCTGCCAAACTTCTTAGAGCTGCTAATTCATGAACCTCTGAACATCCAGGCATTATGATTTAAGAAAATAAAACCCATGCTTTATAAAATACTGACAGAGCTCTTCCCTCTGTCCTTTGCTAAGCCTTTTTGTTTCAGACGCCAGGTCCCGTCCCCCCCCGCAGACTGTAGCAGCAGCCGTGTGCAAGTTCAATGTAGGACGAAAAAAGCTACCTTGAGATTCACAGCATATTAAAATTAACAGCCACTGCAGTCAAATGCTGCATCTCTCTCCAACCTCATTACGAACAGCTTGTAACATAAAACAGGATCCACTTCACAATATTTCATGCAGAGATCTACAAGAAAATACAGAAAAGACAAATCCATATAAGAGTTTGCTTGAGCGAAGAAGAAGAACATGAGGGAGAGAAAAGGAACCAGATGCCCAGAAAACGCTGGCCAAAGCCTGACCCTCGAGCACTGCTTGCTGCCTTGCCTAGCAGAGACTTCTTGGTCACACGGGGAGCTTGGATCTGGGCTTTCTACTCCTAATCCAGCACAAAATAATGAAAAATGAAGGCAAACTAAATGAAGACACTAAGCCTGGAGTCAACCAAGCAGGCCACAGACTCATCGTAGCCAAACAGTCATGCAGCCGATGCCCTAGTTCATCTTGGTCAACCGTGGTTAATTGAATTCCTCAGGGTTTCTTGACCTCGTTTCCAACAGCAGCTGAGCCACAGGACGCAGCTCTGCGTGTCCGGGGCACCGCGCTTCAAGCAGCCCCCGCGACCCCCACGCGTGGGGCACGTGCCCGCTAAACCCGCGCTTTCCGTGTTGCACAGCCTGCCACGCTAGTCCCATCAGCCACAAAGACGTCGGTATTTTCCTGAAATTCAGGGAGAGAGCTGGGGAGACTGCAGAAGAGCCGCAGGGAGGCCACCTCCGAGAGCCCTCCTGCCCAAGCACAGCCCTTCGCCCCAGCGAACTGCAGCCGCCTCACGCGAAGGAGAAGGGAGACAACCGCCCGCGGCCAAAGCCCTCCCAGGCCACCCGTCTGTAACCCTCCCGCGCCTTAGTCCGAATCCCTCAAGCTACGCTTCTGACATTCCTCTGCTCAAGAGGACAAGTCTCCAAACGGTTATTTCTGCTAAAGGAAACGACCTCCTGCGTCACCCCGACTGGCAGCCCACCTTTTCTTCGGTAGTGACTACACTGAGAAAGGCGGAGCTGGCTCGTCCCATCCATCTGGGCCAATTGAGCTTGCTGGACGCTCAGCAGCCCAACGCTTCTCGGAGAGAAAATGGTGCTGTCAGGAACTGCAACAGGGGAAACGGCTCCAGTGCAAAAGCCTGGCAGCACAGGTCACCTGTGAGCCCCCAGAGCCAAGCTGGGAGTAAAAACTGAGAAACTGGTGAGCTCTAGGGAAAAGCTTTCACCCCCATTTCCTCACTGGACATCCATTCCAACAGCAGAGCCCCTCAGGACATGGCTTGCTGTGGTACAGAGCCTGTGGGAACAAAGCAGCTCAGAGAGAGGGAAGCACAGGGTACGTGGGGCTCGGTCTGTTCCTGGAGAACCTCCTGCAAAGCCCCTTACACCCCTGCACTAGCGGTAGCGACTCTGCAGAACCATGCTGAGGCCGCCAGCTCCCTGAGCAGCCCCTCACTGCCCCGACCTCTCCGGGCAGACGCACCCAGGGGAGCAGCCAGCCACACGTTATTTCTCGCAGCCATTCCCCAAAATCACTGTCCCCTTTTATTCTCGACAGCCACGGCTCCTCCCCGCAGCCAGTTTCCTTGAGAAACACAGAGCTGAAAAACCCCAGCGCAGTTTCCAGCATCATCAAGCGCTCCGCGCAGAAGCGACACAGACAGCAGCAGCGTTCATCAGGCTGGTAGACACGGCCTCATTTCACTGGTAGCTGGATGTGCTTGGCTTGGACTCGCTCTCTCCCAGGAAATGATTGTGATTGTCAGAGGAGATTGGTATATGATTATTAATAACAACACCACAAGGAAAAATAGAAGGCAATCAGCTGAGCTGGGCTGGGAGAGGAACGGGGAGGTTTGCAGCGTTAGCACTGGATTCTGCTCCAGGCCCAGCAGGCTGCGAGGACCTGGCTACATGTGTTACGCTGTAAAGCAACTCATTTTGCTTTTCCAATGAACAAATTCCCCAGATGCCACACAGAGCAAGCTAATAAACAGCAGCAGAAGCACTGAGGGATAAAGAAATGTAGGCAACAGAGACAGGATTTGAACAGGTGATTTGCAGGGAGAGCAAGTAGCAGAAAGTGAACGGTGGAAGTTGCTCAAGAGAAGTGTTCTTGCACCAAAATCAGACATAGGAGAGCACACGAAGTGATGAAAAGGAGCCCTAAGCTGGATTTCAGGGCACCATCCGTTGCTTGCATGAAAAGAAAAAGCACATAATGCGGCCTCATCAGGCCCCTAAAAGCCCGAAGGGCTATGTTTTCAGAGAGACTGCAAGCGTTTCCAGGGCATGAGGTAATGCACGGTTCATGGTTAGGAATGTAAAGACAGAAGAGAAAGGTGCTCTCGTTGGCACCCAGAGGGCCCCGAGCGGCGCCGCAGCCACCCGAAGCCATTCTGCTTCTCTCTCAAGGACAGGGACAGGTCCGTCCCCACTGCAGCATCTCAGCAGCACACATGCCTGGAACACTGCCCCCCGCTCCTTCCCTCCACTCCAAAGCCACCCCCGCCCCGCACACGGAGGTCCCAGTAACAGTGCAGATTAAATCACTTGCTCGGGGTCTGGCATGGGGCTCAGCGCGCACGAAGGCAATACGCAGCGTGTCCAAGTCCCAGCTCAGTGCCTTCACCCAGAACATCCCCCCGCATCCTCTTTTCCCCGCTAATCACCCCTGCGACTTGACGCAGGCACCAGGATCTCGACTGCCTGCTGCACGTGAGAGAACGTGTTCCAACAGCTGCAGATGAGCCAGTGACAACGCAAATTAAACCCTTCTCTAAATGGGTGCGAACCTCCCCCCTTCGCTCTCCTCGTGCTGGCGGGATGGCTGCGAGGGAGGAGGAGGAGGAGGAAGGCTCTCGCTGCGTACAGCCTCCCCGGGGAGGGAGGCAGGCTGCCAGCCGGGCGGCGGGACGCAGCTCTGCAAGCTGTAGCTGTGCAAACACTAATACTGCAAAAGCTAATTTTACAGAGTTCCACTCTGCGGACTCCTCTTTGTCCCAGGATTCCTCAGCCTGGGAGATTAGCAGTTTAGAGATGGAGAAAAAGAAGTTATTTTAAAATTTAGCATAAACTCGCTCAGACTCAATGAGCAAGTCAGCTTGGGAGGGTGGGGTTGGGTGCAGGAGGAAGGGCTCAAATAAACAAGAAATAATTGAAAGACTGGGAAGAAGAAAGAGCATATCTGCCACCCCAGAAACCTCAATACTCGCTTTCATTTTTATTCTCCCCTTCATGCCTCTTTGCTGCTTACTTTCTATCCTTTCCAAGCCTTCCCTGATCTCCAAGCAGCATTCCTGTCTCTGGCTGTGTTTAACTCCCTCTCCACCAACCTCAAACCGTGCTGAAGGTTTGCTACCATGCCACAGGCTTCCCGGTAGATTTCCTGAGCCCATCAACAGATGGAGCCTGCATGAGAAACACCAGCAACGAGCACATCGTCTTCTGCAGGTCCCCCCAAGCACAGCAGCACCTGCCTGGGTCTTACAGACACGACGTCCGACCGTTCCCTCTCCAGGGCATTTGTCCTTGCAGCACACGCGAGGGATGGAGGAAGCTGTTTTTAAAGACAAGAAGCGGAGACACAGCCTGAATTGAAGAGTGCCTGAGAAATCCAGGCCAGCTGGAAAAATTTGCAAAGAAGGCTGAATGGACACGGAAGGGGCATATGGGGCAAAGAAACGAGGGGTGGGAGCAAGGCTACAAGTTAGAAACCAGAGCTCCCTGAAGGAAGCCCCGCCATGACCCCTCGCGCCCGAGCTCTCCGAACACAACAGCAAAGCCTCAGGACCGCAGCGCGCTCGGAGCCTGGATCCTCCTCACAAACGAGCAACGCAAGTGCGAGCAGCACTTCACACCAGCCCAGCCTGCACGAAGGAGGCTGTATCCACACATGCACACACTTGCAGCAAGGAAAAGACAACAGAGAAACGGCTTCGGCAGGAGTTCATTACACTTGTTTATCTTCATTTTGCCTCTAACAGATGAGCAGCATAATGGCTCTGGCTTTCCTGGATGCCACAAACCCAGAAACATCCTAATGAAAAATAAATGTATTTACAGGGAGACGTCAAAACAGCCCAAGACAAGGCAAAGTAATGTGCCTGCGCCAGGAAGGAGTGCTTTTATTTCATCGCCCCTCCATGGCCTTCGAGCACATCACGCAGTGGAGAGAGATAAATATTTTAAACAGCGACACTTCAGCGATGCACGGTTGTGCAAGACAGGGAAAAATTAGAAAATAAATTACTTTTTTTTTTTTTAGCACGGTAATTCCAAATGTTGAATGAATTAGATTACTTGACAAACGCCAGACCCATGCAGGGATTCTGCGAATAGCAAGGGTCCTATCCAAAGAGGTAGAGGGGAACTTGGCCTTCAAAAAGAAGCCAAAATGCAAGTAAATGCAGCTGAGAGAAAGTGTTCAAGATCTGCCTGGCAACCTTCATAGATCTAAAAGATATAAGGTTTCTCCTGGCCTCGCACCAACAGCTTGGTGTAAAAACAGGTGAATCCTCTCGAGGAGAGGAGCACCCGCCAGCACGAGGCACTCGCCGCACACCCGCGCCTCCTGCCCCGCAACCACACGCAGCCGCCCTCGGCCGGCGCAGGCCCACGCGGGTTGTTCAACTTCTTAATTAGTAGCCAAATCCCTGGCCTTATTCTATCCCGCGACCGTCCCCGGTGCCATTAGCTGCTGGACCAAGCAAGCGGAGGTGTTGGGATTACGTGGGACCACCTCTCCTTGCTTCATTTGTGGAAGACCATCTGCGTAGATGCAAATGCGTTTCCCCCAAATCCCGATGAGTTATACAAACGTATGGGTATACAGGTTGTGATGAATATGCACATGCACATTTTATTGTTGTGCTGACAGAGCGTATTGCTTATTTGGGGAAAATAGCGAGATGTCACTTGTTCCAGTAGAGAGGATTAAACAACCGCTCTTCCCTAGTCCCTCTCCGGGTCGGTGTAAGGCCATCCCTCGAACCAAGCCAGAAACCCGACATCGCAGGCATACGCAGAGAGGCGCTGAGGAGCTCTAGGAACCTAAACCTTGGAGAGGGCACGGGGGGCATTTTGCCCTCCTGAAGCTTTCAGTTACAATAAATATACCTTAAGACAGAGCTAAGTGGGAAGAATACTAACCAATTTCAACATGAAAAAAAAAAAAACAAATACCTGTAAGTCCTAAGGAGTTGTCAGTCCTAAATAAAAGCATTATAAAGTAGAGCAGACGTATCAGTAACTTTGACTGAAATATTTAAAAGGCACCATGCAAAAACGTGCATGATGAAATTAGGAAGTTTCATGGTTTAAGACTAAACCGGAAAGAAATGTCAGCAGTACCTACAAGCGGAAATGCACAATGAAATCATCCAAAAATTCAATTGTGTGGTGGATATGTAATGTGAGATTTTTTAAAATGTATTATGCTTTGAAATACGTTACTTACTTTGGGTTCTTAAACCTTAATTTATCTTAATCATGATTGTTAAGTTTTTGCTTAATACTATTAAAAGAACAAGGCAGAGGAGGAACTTTCAGTTACGAAGAAAAATAATGAAATAACCACAGTTTAAAAAAAACAACAAACTCACATGTGATTCAATGAATTTAACAAGTAGATAAATGGTACTAGTTTTTTAGAAGGCGGAATTGAGATTACTTTTGTTTTTATTCTGAGAACTCCTTAGCCTAACAGAACTATACATCATAGTGTGCGTTTGAAATTGTGCAAATTCTGGGTTTAGAACTTGATGTTGGGAACAGTAATGTTTCTGCTCAAATTTCACCGATGCGCACTCCAAAACATTATTCACCTTAGCACAGTTTTTTCCCCAAGGAATATCCTTTGTTTCCAGAATTGTTAAAAAAAAAAAAAAGTAATCAAGTAGCCCAAGGAGGAATTTGCAATGCAAGATTTGTTAGCACTTTGAAGTCGAGCATCAATCTCAAACCATTTAAAAATGCTTTTAAAGGCGAAGCTACTAACATAAAAGCCGAGTTTGCAGCTGTTTTGTACCACTAGAGCAGCTGAAGCGAACTCATGAATCTGGCCTTTAATTTGTAATTGATTTTGTGACTGTGCAGTGAGCTCGGGAACACCAGTCGCTGCGTAGAAGGAGGCAAGGGAGAGATCAGGCCTCGAGATTTGACACCCCAGGATTTGCAGAGCCCCCGCTCAGCCCGCCCGTGCCCGTGCCCCGCAGCTCCAGCGCACGGTGGGGCACAGCAGCCGGCAAGGCAGCAGCGGGGAAATAACCCTGGAGGATCGCGGCCGTTTGGTCTACCGCCGCACAAGTGGTCACGCCACACACCTCGCCTGCATCGGCCACCGAGGCATTAGAACACGGCACACAAATTACCTGTAAAGAGGTCTAATGTAACGTCAGACCCTGCTTTGTAGGTGCTACGCAGCTGACTTAACCTTGTTGTACCCTAGTAATTGGATACAACAATCTTTAATAATTTAACCGAAGTATGACCTGGCTGCCTCTAACACAGCCTGTATCAAGCTTGCAGTTTCATCAACGGAAAACTTTGTCTTCATTATCTTCTTATCATCATCAACTGGAACATAGAAAAAGATTGTCCAATCTAAACACCTGAAAGGACCCGATAGTTAATAAATAATTTTGTTCAGGTTTGCTTGTAGACTTTCAGAAAATTCCTCCACCCATAATTCTAAGTGCTACAAACGTGGAGAGGTTATCACAGAATCACAAGGTTGGAAAGGACCTTCAAGATCATCTAGTCCAACCGTCATCCTATCACCAATACTACCCACTAAGCTACTAAACCATATCTTTTAGCACCGTGTCCAGGCGCTTCTTGAACACCGCAAGGGTCGGTGACTCCACCACCTCCCTGGTCAGGCCGTTCCAGTGCCTCACCAATTTCTGAGAGAAAAAGTTTTTCCTAAGATCTAATCTAAATCTCCCCAGGCGCAACTTGTGGCCATTTCCTCGAGTCCTATCATTAGTTACCTGAAAGAAGAGGCCGACCCCCTCCTCATCACAACCTCCCTTCAGGAAGTTGTAGAGTGCAATGAGGTCTCCCCTGAGCCTCCTCTTCTCCAGACTAAACAATCCCAGCTCCCTCAGCCGCTCCTCATAAGACTTGTGTTCCATACCCCCCACCAGTTTCGTTACCCTTCTCTGGACACGTTCCAGGGCGTCGATGTCTTTCTTGTAGTGAGGGGCCCAAAACTGAAAGTGAGGGGCCCAAAACTGAAAATGAGGGGCCCAAAACTGAATACTGCATTTATGCATGTTATGCTGCATTTGCACACTAAAAAGACTATGAGTTTAGATTTCAAATGAAAGAATACATCTATCCCTACAGAGGCAAGCAGTTTCAAGGATAATATCTCTTGAAAACAAGTTTTCAACACCTGCTTGCTCTGAACACAGCTGCGAAGACGGATGGCCTGGCTGTTCCCTTCTCACACGCAACACCGCTGTGCTGGACACCAGAACTGACCATCACGTGCTTCTAATTTCCTGTGGTTTTGGTAGGAGCGATCACCACCTGTAGCTGCTGGCGAGAGCCTTGTACCAACAGGCTGAAACCCACCTGTATAGCACGAGAAGGCGTTTACTATTCATGCGCAGCCACCACCAGACTTCAGCCCCTGGTGCTAGATGCAGAGCGTACCGGTACGACGCAGTAAGAAGGATGGTCCTACTGGTGCCGGGCAGCTATTCCAGGTTTGTCTGAGCCTGCGGCGTGCTTTGGTCAGGACGCAGGGAAAGCCTAGGTAAAGCTGCTGTGCTCCTTTTGCTTTAAACAAGCGAGGTATAAATATAGAAGCCTTGGAAAGGTGCCTTGGGTTTGCTGCATTTCAATTGCCATAACAATTGGATTATGATCCTTATTTATCCTCATTGACAAAGTAATCGAGTTTGGTCAGCTGGATCTCTTCCCTTCCTACTGGAGGCCACAGACGGGCGATGTGGCCCCAGGTCTCCGGGAAGGCAGTGGAGGTCTGGCTGTGGCTGACACCCAGCGACCTCCAGGGCCCTTCTGTGACAGTCTGGACAATCCCGTTGATCCACCGCTTGCCAAGTCCCTCCAGCTGCAGAAATTACGGTTGCGAGCTGTTTTTAAGGGAGGGTGGCAGAAAAATCTGCCATGGCTTAGGGTGCCTCAGTATTTGACCCAAACATAGAATCATAAAATCATTTAGGTTGGAAAAGACCTTCAAGATCACCAAGTCCAACATCTTTACATAAATCCAAAGCATGGAAAAAGTAAGAGTAGGAAAAAGCAATGACCTATGCGATCATTAGCTAGAAGAAAATCCAACAGTCTCCTCCATGAGGTGTCTCCATTAGGATAACACCTATACAGCAAATAAGACGCAAAAAAAAGAAGTAGGAGCGACAAGATTCCTGAAACACCTGCAGACATCTCAAAGCAGCAAGGTGCACTTGCTAACAGCCAGCATCAGCACAGGAGAAACGAAGCAGATGGGAAGAATTCACTGGGGTGGCCCCAGCAGGGAAGGAGGCACTCCAGGACCAAATGCAACAAGCTTGAGACTGCAGTTACAGCAGTTGAATTCCTAAGTATCTGTTGGACAACAGATACTTCTGAACAGGAGCCACCAGGGAGATTCAGAGGTTACTGAGGCAATCATTGCTGTGCCGCTCCTCTCCCTTCTGCTCCTGATGCTGCAAATACCTGGAGCAGGAACTGTAATTGCAATTTGAAGTACCCTCAGCTCACAGATGCAGTGTTCAGAGAAGGACATCTGAGGGAGAAGACATACAAAAGCCTGCTCAGAGGGATAAGGGAGGAACACCACGCATTTAAAAGAGAACAGGTCTGCAATAGATACGTGTTATAAGACCATCACAAAATGGAGAGAACAAAAGAAATACAGTAAATATTCTACAGCACATACCAGCAGCCCTAGAGATGTACTAGAACAAACACAGGGCAAGAAATTATTACATATAGCTAACAGAGATCCACATTAGCAATAGTATTACAAGAAAGATTACCTCCGTCAAAGCCAACCCCCAGAGACCTTCTTAGGCTAATGTTTGTCCTCAGCAGCTGCTCTTAAAGTCCTTGTGCAATAGGGCCACCTTTTATTCCAGCACCGATTTCACTTCTGCTCACTCTTCCAAGAGAGAAGTGACGAGAACTCAGGCAGACCACAACAACTAGAAGCAGCCTGAGCCCTAAACCCCCATTCAGAAGCTTGGGGAAGAAAATAACATTTTAAGCAAGTTCACGTGTGTGATTTTTCCAAGGCTTGCTGGATCTCTATAAAGAGGGCTATGATAGCACGCAAAGAAGCCGAAACCAGATATCTACCAAAATTCACTTTTCTATGAATTCTAGCAAAGTAGTGCAAAGCCCTGTAATGCCCACTTGGAAGGATCTGCCCCACGTTTTTCTTTACATTCAGTTCACGCTAATTTCTACACTATTGAGTAGAATGAACTTCAAAACATGCTTACAAAACAATCACTGTGCTTATTTTTCCTTTGGTTTTCCCTTAAAAATAACAAACAGTGGGCCATTTGCCCCTAGATTTTTCTGTGGCAGGTGTTACCAGCTTTCATCAAATGTGAATTTGGAAATCCTCACTGCAGGAGGGAAGCCCACCAATCTATTTCTACAGGGGGAAGCTGCACAGAGGTCAAGGGCCTCACCAGGCTCACAGAACAGGCTCACGACAGGGACAGGCTCCAAGCACAGATTCCTAATTGCTTGCTACCTGCATCACAAAAGCTTTTCCTTCAAGAACATCCTTCCTTTTGCCAGCA
The DNA here is from genome assembly GCA_013399475.1 of Chauna torquata. Taxonomy (NCBI): domain Eukaryota; kingdom Metazoa; phylum Chordata; class Aves; order Anseriformes; family Anhimidae; genus Chauna; species Chauna torquata. The sequence continues at coordinate 230,026 of VXAL01018012.1, read as the reverse complement.
AACAAGCTCCAGTTTGTGCTCTAGCTGGACTAATTGAAACTTAGCAGACCTCCCTACTGATCCCGAAATTAATTTTCAGTTGGTCTTGAAACCTGAAACCAAATGCCATGCTAGGAAAAAAGGCCAAAAACCACATGGTGTGTGATTCTCCCAGACAGAAGTGGCTCACTTGGGTAACAAACAGCCCAGAAAGCTCTACGACACACTCACTGCAACTCCGGATCACAACAGAAGTGACTCGACATGTCCACGTCTGTGCCGAGGAAGTTCGGTTCGGTACACGTGTGGCCTTTGCAACTGCCAGTAAGGTCTGCAGGTCAAACCCTGGCGATTTCAGCAAGAGCTGGACCTGGCAAACTTCTCGTTCCACACCAAGAAACATGACCTCTCTGAATCAGAGAGTCAGGGGGGAAACAGCTTTACTGCAAGAAAGGAAATTAAAAACAACAACAAAAGAACAAAAAACCCACACAACATGCCCCCCGCTCCAGCCACCATCCTCATGTATTCCACTTGTCCAGGTAGTGATGAATTTAAGTGATGAAATTTGCGGTCTATGTGTCCTCAAATCACAGAAACATTCAGACAATCTACCTCATTACAACAATAACAGGAAGGTTAATACATGATTTTTTCCTTCAGGCTATTGCAAGGGTTAAAGCTAGCCACAAAGTTTAAACCGGGATTCTCACTGCTGCTCAGATTGCAAGTTTTTTGTTTATTTCAGAATTGGACTTGAGCTCAAGTATTATACACTATAACAGAAGACATTTATAATTAATTGCATTTTTTTCTATATAATAGTTTTGCTTTAAAAACAACTTTTGCTTTCTGATGAAATATGCAGACATGCACTATAACTGTTACTGGTTTCAGAAAACAATGATCCAGCATGGAATATAGAATTTGCAATTTAACAGGGACCTACTCTTCTTTAAGGTTTTCATTTTGTTTTTCCTTTTTTAAACCAGTCAATAAGCCACTTCTTAATGAAATAGATCTTGTTAATGAGAAACTCATGTTGGGCTAGAAAAATTCTACCCTTCTGGATTTTAATATGAGCCTGCTTCTCTTTCTCACCTGTCCCCCCAGTCTTCCCTTGTCCATTTTCAAAACGATTCATGCACGTGCTTGCACTCTGGAAACGCCAGGAGGACATTTAAGTGGAGGCTGGACGTTTATCATCACCATCAATATCTATACAACCAGTAATTTTGGTAAATCAAACCTCCAGCCCCAAAGCATTGCTTTTTAGTCACAGGAGCCGCCACGTATCTTCACGCTGCCCAACACAGAGGTGCTGGACGACTTCTCTGGCGGCTTTCTTTCCTCTGAAGCACAGCACAAGATAAACCAGCTGAGAGAGGACTGCATGGATTATCAGACCAAACTGCCTACATTCTTCCTGGAGCTTTTATTCCTGCTTTATTTTGGACTTTGCCAAGGGACTGCGGGAGACCCTGTGAGTACAGGGCTGCAAACTGAGGCACCACAAAGAGGTCCCTGCGCATATGGCACTACAGTGTGTTGCCAGAGCAAGCCAGCTGCCGAAGTGAAGAATTTAGCTTTGCCCCTACCACACATTCAAGATTTGCAGATGGACTTTCACAGGTTTATTTGTTACTCGTAACCATATAGTAAAGTGCTTTTGCCAACGCTCCAGCTTATCTGTACTGCAGAGTACAGTTCCTGGCTGCTCGTGAGCCAAGGCAGGAGGGTTTGGAGGTGCCCTGTGCAGTGTCACATAAGACCATCTCCACCATCTGGCTGAAGAAACCCGGCACCCAGAGGCTGACACACTGGTCTCGGCAGAAAACAAACCAACCAACCACCAACCAATCCACGTTTCACAGGAAACAACCACAAGTGGACTCTTATACAGTCGACGTGTAGCTTTTGTTCAGGCAGGTGGAGCTTGTTCAAATACAGGCACACGCAAGCTCAAGCATCTACCTTTCACCACTTCCTGCACAGCAGTGGCACTTGGGAGAAAGCTCACCGTCAAACAGAAATACAGTATCTGCAGTAAAATACATACAAAATCACTGGGAAGTAATTGCTTTTGGTATAAATGGTCTTTAAAATTTTCTCCAGCATAGAAGTCCCTTCAAAAAGAAAAAGAATAAATTTACTGCATGTGAATTTATTCAAAGCTCGTAGATTCAGCATAATGAAATCGTCCTAAGTAAATATCTGATAAAGAAGCAAACGCTTAGCACTTGACCCCAGGAGCTGGAATTTCTTGACACATGGCTCTAATGCAAAGCAGCAGGAACTTCAGGCACAAGGGAGTGGAGCAAGGAAAGCCTCCAACAGAGGCTCGATTCCAGGGAGGCACGCAGGCAGACGGCACGGCAAGCGGTTCCCAAGCTGAGGGAATCTACGAGCACTACCAGAAGATCTTTTTTTTCAGCAGGGGACTCTGCGAAAGCCCCCTACCTCACAACATGTGCCGTACCCTTCCTTTGCCAAGAGCTGGGAGACCCAGTTACAACTGCAAGCATTTAGAACAATGGGTTGCTGCGATTTCCCCCCGATTTGTTTCTCCTGTTGCCCCAGATGTGAGTAGTAGTGCATTTTGTTTTCTCCGACACAGTCAGATGCTCCTCGTGAGAACAGCTTTACTAGTTGGTCAAATAAGAGATGGAAAAGAAGGTGCCATTCAGTTGCGTTAAAAGATCTTCATTCCCATGACATTTAAACCTTGCCCAGAGCATGGCCTCTGCTACTGGACATCCCACCAGCTCAGGAGCTGCAGGGCCCTCGTGCCCCGCAAGGCTTAAGCACCCTGCCATCCAGTGGGCCCCCCGTCCTGGGCATGGGGTCCTCCTGCGTCCCAGCTTCACGGTGCTTCACTGCTCACATAAAACACCGCAGGAGTCCCATTGGTTTTGAGCAACAGCTGGGGTGGCAAACCCTGCTCCTGTAGCGGTAACGGAGACCAAGGTCAAACCCACTGTGAGCACTGCCATTGTCTGTGTGATACGTCATAGAAGACGTAATGCAAAACCTCTCCGAATTCACGCTATCACCATACATGGCACATCACTTAATTTCCCAGAAAATCCTCTTGGAGAAGCATATGGGAAGTTTTCCTATGAAAAATGACACCGCTCAAAGTCTTTTCTAGCTAGAAACCACTCAACAGTATCTGTCACTACTGACATCTGGGATACAAGCTTCAAAGCAGTTAATCTACAATTTTAGCTGGAACTAGTTTCCTATAGACACTGATATCCAAAGTAGATAACTGTTATTCCAGAAAGCAGAATTATTAGAAAAGGAAGAAAGGAAAGAAGAAACCCGTGCAGCAGTTCCAGAGAGCAGTGCTGCCACGCCGTGCATCAGCTCTCCCAGCATTCAAGTCACAGCCGCTTCTGCTGCAAGCCTTCCTCCGCCCGTCTGCACGAACAGCCACACGCTGATCCCCCTGCACGAGTGCTGGTGCCCGCTTACCTCCCTCCACAGGTCCTCACGTCCAGCGGGCGGGTGGTGCACCTTATGGTGGGGAGGCATCATCCTGCCATGGACCACGTACGTGAGCGGTTCTCCTACAGCCTCCAGACCTGCCACAGCTGCATTTAGGATCACTGATGACCCCTTCTTTGGCCTCCCACAATAGTGGGCTTTAAGGCAAGAGATACTGCAATGCTTTACAGCCTGTCCATGAACCAACAAGACAAGCCTCCAGCTAGGTCCCAAGCCAGGAAAAAAACCAAAAGCCTGAAGTTTTCACCTGAAGAAAGACTGTCTTTCAGTGGAAGAAAAATGAGGGCAATGTCTCCCTGCCTCCTTGAGACTGGAGCTAAGGATGGAGAAAAATAGGACAAACTAGAAAGGAGAAAAAACATCCTTTCCATGCAAGACCACCAAGATGCTGGTGGTCTGGGGGAATGGTCACACAGCCAGCATGTAAGCAGGTATCAGATATCACATCCACTGTCCCCTCAGCGGCTGCCCTCCGGTAGCAGACACGAGGCAGAACGGGGTCTGTAAGAGTCTGCGTCACCTTTGGGTGCTGACGAGCGCAGCACCCACCCGCTGGGTGGAAGCCACCAGCACCAGCTTTCACACCCAGCGGCAGCCAAGGGGCACGCGGGGATCCAGCGGCGGGGCACGGGAGGAAGTCACCCCGCAGCTCGTGCTGGATCCCGCTCCAGCAGCCAGCCCGGCAGCCTGCCTGCTGGGGCAGCACGTCCCCGGGCTCACGCGTGCGAGTGATGTGTGCGGGTCTGTGTTGGTACGACGGCAGCTCACCTTTAGCACAGAGCTTAGGCTTCTCAGCTGTGCTAATTAATTGCATAAGGAGTTCTCACCATCTCGCCGCGACACAGAGCTAGCAGCCGTTCACACTCCTCCACTCGCTGCCGCAGTCGTGTCACCTGCTGGGTCTCAAGGAGCTGCTAAGGCTGGTCTCCCCATCTGTCCCCTTCGCGTGCACCACACACCCCTGCTCCGGCTTTCCAAGCGCTAACTGAAGAGTCAATTCAGAGCGAGACTTGAGAAGCTAGTGCTTCCTCTGTCCTCGTCGCTTCCCCATCTCTGTCACCCCAGCAATCAGCAGGGGCTTCACCAGCCTGCGGGGTTTCTAACCGCCAACGGGCGTAGGGCAAGGCTGGTTCCTCACCCTGGCATCCCACCACACTGCTCCGCCGGGCGTTTGCAGCTGGCAAGAACACACGCAGACAGCCTTCCTAACAGCTTCCCCAGCGCTCGGCTACAGTTTAAAGGCCGACAGATGGACAGCCCATGAGAAACTAAAACCAACCCTATTTTGTGACTGCATCTGGACAGTAGCTACCTGTTGTTTAAACAACTGCTACTCTAATCTCCCAGGCTTGCCTTCAGAGTCCTGTGAAGAACACTGCTGGTTCTTTTTCAGGGGAACTACTTCTAATTCAGACTTGACAGTAGCTTCATGACTCCCTCAGCCAGTCCGTGCAGAGTGGAGCCGTGAGCTCACGCCAGCGTCCGGCAGAAGGACACCCGTGTCGCCACGAGTGCAGTCGCAGCCGGGGCTAGGCACCGCAGCACACCTTCCTCAGGGACAGCTATCCCCTGCAACAAGAATGGTTGTACCTCGCTCTGGATATCAGCATATGTGTTAGAGATGAATCATATTGCAACCAATATGTTAGGAAGACAGGCCAGACTCCTGAAAGAGCGGGGCTAGGAGGTGGTTTCTGCTAGCAGAGGGCTTTCAGTTGGAGGTTTGCATTGAAGTTGTTATACCTACAGCTGCGATGAAAAATCCTTCCTTAACACTGTTTTGCAATAGCAGAAGTCTGAGTCCTTACTGAATTGTATAAGCAGAGAGGCCAAGTTGACAAGTGCTGAAAAACTGCAATTCCCTTCCCTCCTTTGGGATGCTGCAGGTCAAGGTGGAAGAGCAATGGCAAGGAAGTTTGCCCTGATGCTGCATTTGCTCTCTGGATAAGCAGAGACCATCTAGTCCATGGGCTGTCATTCTGGCGTCTTTCATGACCACTAAACTCTTTTAAAAGAAAAAGGAGGTTTTATTAAAAAGTTAGTGAGCAATCCAAACGTCAGAGTGAAAATCCAGAGCAAGGTTAAGGATTTTTTTTCCCTTCCATACAGCTGCACTAGAGGTGAATGAACACCAGAGCGTTTTGATTTCCTGCCTGGTTTCAATAAATGTTGCACTCCCAGGCACCCAAGGGACTGCTGTGGTTTGTCAAAACCAATTAATTTTCTTCCAGAGAATGCTTCGGGCACCTCAAAATGTTGTTTGAGAGCTAGCACACATCTAAGGAGGAGGGAAAGCTAGCAATCAAGTGCTGCTCGGGCGCCGCATCAGGAGCACAGCCCTCCAAACTCTCGCTCACCAACAGCAGAGGCAAGGCAAGAATGAAGCCGTATCACCTGCTCATGGGAGGGAGCCGAGTGCAGAGTCAAACAGAAAACACCACATTATAAACCCTATGAATATAAACAAGAAGCTGCCACTTGTGAAACATGCCAGAAATAAGTTTCCTAAGGGAGAATTCAAAGCTGAGAGTTTGTCTTCCTCGCTTGTATTTCCTAGGATCCATTGCTCAGTGCTGATAGATATAGTAATGAGCCAGAAGTGACAAACTGAACAGTTGTTATTAAGGAAGACAAGTCTTGGAGTCAGGATTCCCAGGTTCCCTTCCCAGCCCTCCGTCAGACTCAGTGTGCAGAGTAAGGATTTCCCTCACCTGAGCCTCAGTTTACCTACTTACTGTGTACAGACTGTAATGTTTACCTTCTCTTCTGTACTGGGAGGTGAGAGCAAACTTGTTTGCAAGTAATTTTAATAATCAGCCGTGAAATGCACTTGATGTAAGCAAGGTCTTATCATGCTATGATTTCTTTTTCAATGAACAACAAGAAACCGAGAGTATAAGAATACATTGGAGCTATCATTTGTACCTAGAGTCAGACATACACTGTACTGATGCTGTGAATACTCTCTGTATATACCTCATGCCAATTATCACCGGATGTAAAGCAGCCATCTCTTCCCCCTCCACAAAAGGCAGGAATGGAGAAAAACATGATTTTCCTCCATGCTAATGCTCTGCAGAAGGGGCACAGGACAAAAGACAGTTTGAATGTTAAACATTTTGTACTGAGCACCCTAGGTTCACCCTGCTAGAGCAGGAAACACTGTCGATGCTCCCCACAAGCACTACCGTAAGGTGCAGCCTAATCAGTGCCAAGGGGAGCTGGGAACCAAGGCTCCCTTGAAGATCCCAGGTCCCTAGTCTCAGGTCCAGTGTCATTCTTGCTGACAAAAACAGAAACAAAAAACTTTCGAAATGACAGCGTGCTGAGCAGTGAAGCGAGGTTTACAGTGTAACAAATCTTTAGAAGAACCAGGAATAAATCTATCTTTCCTTCCTTCTGTTCACCGGCCACAGTATCTTCAATGACCTACTTGTTTTAATGAGTAATCCAACGTTTACCATTACAATACTCTCTGCTCCTCAAGCCACATAAACCCCTGCTGTCTCCTCCTTCTCTGTCTACCTGGCCTTACAGTCACAGCAGGGAACAGAAAATCTGCTTCCTTCCTTACAAGCAAAGGCTTCGCTTGGGCATCCAATGGATGAGAATTAATGCTGCTGCTTAAACAATCCCTAGAGTGGCTTCTCTGACACGTACAACCACCTAGATCCTGCCACCAGTCCAAGGCATCACCCAGGCATTTAGTGAACTGCCCCGGTAGAAACAGCCAATGCCTCTAATTCACCGCATCTCGTTGCACAGCGAAATCTCACCTTTCACTCAGACAGGATTTTTCTCAGCACTCTATTTTGTATACTATGGTCAGTGCCCAAAAGCATGACATTGTTGGTTGTGGTAGGTGCTGAACGAAGACATCTGCCTTGGACGCTTACAGGCGCAAAAGGTCAATTAAGAAACAGAAAAAAAGCAAATAAAACCTGAAGCCCTGTGAATAACTGAATCACAAGGACCAGACAGAAATACAAATCCCCAAAAGTGAAACGGAGAAATCCTCCCAAATGTATCAAAACAAAGAGATGCTGCACTTATGTCAGGTGGCACTGGCCAGCCCAAGAGAGCAATGGAAGGAAAACAAGAATCTGTAACATCGGCATCGCCTTCCCAGAATCACAGAATTCCTGCCACCTCTCCTTAGCCTGCCCATCTTCCTTTCTCCCGTCACTCCCACCACTTTGGATATAGCCTCCGAAACTCTGAGAGGGCCTGGCTTATCCCTAAGACAGGAAAGGGCTGGTGTTTTTTTCAAGCTCATTGTGTGCAGCATTGTCAATATTAGCCGCAAAGGATACAAATATCGCACAGAAACATGTCCCTGAAGGTCACCAAAGCCTAGGGAGTCTCCCAGGAGGCAGCTCCTCCCAAAAGCCAGAGCCCTCTTTCAGTGACGCGACAGCAAACCACAGCTTTAGCAGCAGCACAGGTCCTCAGCCTTTGAGCAAAACTCTTTGGCATAAGCAGATCACCTGGACTTCGGCAAGAAAAGGCTGGTCTAGTATCAGACTCCACTCTCTCTCTCCCCCTTCTAGTAATATTTTGACTCTAAACAATTACAAGGAAATTAGTACCTATAAAAACAGCAGAACCATTGCAGGCCAATAGGTGAGCATGGCTGGGTGTTTGAAATAAGGGCGCCGTTCAAGTTATTCACATCAGGTGTCAAAGGTGATCTGCCGTAACGAGAAACAGTAAATACACGCACTTAACATGCAAGCTTGCAGCTGCAGTTTACCAGGTTTAAGCCACACTAAAACATAAAAAACACAAGTGTGCCTTTGAAAACTCACCTCTGCCGTGTTCCCCCCCACCTTCCCAAGCCCTCTTTCATCGCTACATACAGAACAACACAGAAATGACATCTTATTGCTTCCTCCACACGATAACCCTGAACATCCAACAAGAGTTCCCTTCCCTAAAGCTCTTAGTGCAACCGCACACTTCTACACAGGCTGCTCCGCAGTCCAGGATCAGATCAGGACTCCGCAGTCCTGATCCCCAGCGTTGGCTTGACAAACCTACCAGGGAGGGAAATGGCAAACCCCGCAGCCTGCGGCATTTCAAGTCGCGGGAGCACTTGCAGCCTACAAATAATATTTAAAATCTGAAACTATGATGGAATATGGATACATATTTTCTATTTTTTTTCTATCTTGATCTGTGATGGAGTTGCATTTTTGCTTATCGGCTCCGCTCACAGGAGACTGAATCCCAGGCTGCATCAATTCCCCTGTGAATGTAAAGGAAAAGAACCATCTGGAGAGAATAATAAAACAATTAACTTTCCATTAAAGAATAATATATGTATGTTTTTAAGGAGGCAAACTTTAATGATCTCCACCTAATTATTCATTTTGCATGCCGGTGGGGTTGGTATGGATTTTGCCTTTTGTTTTTAACCAGTCTGAAGGTAATGATGGGAGGACCACACAGCCTCCTTCACTCGGGGGCAGGAGGATCTGGCTGAGACGTCTCCAGAAACGTTAACCAAGGTCTCATCGTCCCCACGGGTTCATGCGGCTGCGCAACGGTGACACCATCAGCTGCAATAGCTTCGCTGAATATTCATGAGGATCGCGCTTACGTGGCTGTTGACTGGCTAAGTACACCAGGTACGTTTTTGGACACGAAGTGCAGAGAAGCGCACTCAGGAGCGCACGCACCTGAACGTCAGTCTGTTGAATGGTGGGCTCATTTAACTTGTCGCTGACAGCAATATAAATCAGAAATTACTCCATAAAACTCGGCAGCAATCCCCTCTGATTTTGCTAACTCACCGACTAACGGCAAGCGTATTATCTTTACAGAGTAATTCTGTAAAGCGAAAAGGTTCAAAGCAAGGGCTTTAAGGACTATTACTGTGCCTGTTACCCTTCTAATCGCATCCCCCCAAGGAGAGGCAGGCTGTCCACGGGATGGAGAGCAGCCCGGGGACACCACACACTCGTTATGCAGCCTCGCTCAGCTTAACATCTGCCTCAGTTTCCCGGCGGATAACACGGATGAGCTAGTAAGCGTGCATGCCCACACCTCCTCCCAGTTCACACACTGCTTTCCAGCCAAGGGTTTCTGACAATTGGAAAGGACCAAATATAGGTTAAACTAAAATTAGCTAGAACATAAATACCCCTTTTCAACCACTCAGATCACTCCTTTAGAAAACCTGCCGGGGACTCTCGGCTTTCCAGTCTGAGAATTCGTGCACGTAAGAGCTGGCAAACAGCGAGCCGGTGCCCGGGCAATCGTTTGCTGCGATTTACTGACTGACCAAAAGCAAGCTCCGTGATACAGTGCAGGCAAGTTTATTCCCTTCCCTTCCCTCCCCAGCCAGCCTGATAAGTTTTCCTATGATCTAAAAAAGTCATGAAAAAACCATAAATCTGGCACATAAACGAACAAACCAGTCACACCTGAGTCCTGCTGGAAAAATCCTTGCCTCAGCTTTCAGATGTTGCAGAACGTTTTAATTCACAGCTTCTGCATAAACGGAGCAAGGTTTTAGTCTAAGGGTCAAAAGCATTTCAGCCTCACACTTCTAGCCTGCTCTTCCCCTACAGCTGCAAAAGCCCATCTTGCTCTGCCAAACACACCAATGCACAAACGCACGCGCACCCCGGTGCCTCAAAGCAGGGCTCCTGCGTCCGCCACGCAGCCCGGCTGCGCGCCGCACAGGCACACCGGCTCTGGTGCAGGGGCTGCAGCGCCCACCGGGAAGGAGCTAGCGAGGGGTGCTAACGTCACACGCTGAGCAGCCACATGCAGCTATAAATTATTCATACACATTACTCTAATTATGCAAATGTACTAAAAGCTGGAGCATATGTTTCCCTGACATCTTCCAGTATGGGTGCAATATGGTTCTGGTGGAGAGGAAGAGCGAGCAGTGAGGCGATGGGTGCGAGGGGCTGACAACGGCAGGCGCTGGCCCGTGCAAAGGGCGACAGAGGATCTCCCCTCCCCAACCACGCTGCCGCAGGGACGAGGACATTTAAATGCTCCTCCGTGATAATACATTGGTGGCTCTGCACTCAGTGCTGAGCAGAGTGCTGAGGCTGCTGAACGGCCCAGGCAGATTAAAATAAACCCAAGCAGTTTGGAACAGGAACGTGTTTATCTGGCATCGCACACTTCCTCTTATCAAACACGAGGAGCAGGGGAGGGCACAGCGACGGCGTGCGGAAGCAGGCTGGTGGGAGAGGGGGAGGAAAACGGGGAGAAGAACAGCGAGGATCGGGCAGATAACGTGCGAGCTGGGAAGCAGGAGCACGGCGCTGGGCATCGCCGCCCGCCAGCCCCGGCGCCCAGCACAAGCGGCTGGCTGCGCAGGCTGCCCAGCTCCGTGCTCCGGGCAGCGCGGGCACCGGCATCGCTTCTCTCCCACCTGGGGCTGGAGGCTGGCTTCTCGAAAGGAGAAGGCCAGGCACGCTCTGCTACGGAGTTTTGAAGTCCAGCCTGTGGATTACAGTACTGGACTGAGAAGCAGGAGGTCAGCATCCCATTCCCAGCTCTGCCGCTAGCCTCACACGTTTAAGGACCACAGCACTGTCCTCCTCTCAACGCCCGGTCTGCCTGACAGAGCCGTGTGGAAACAGACGTGCTCCTCAGTGTGGGCAGCGCGTAGTGCAGCGGGGCTCCGATTCTCTAGCACGGTTCACTGAAAGTACCACAGACTGCCCAAATTCTGCATCCCTACTGAACGACCGGGTGTTTCTACACCCAGGGAAAACGAAAGTGAGCAAAATAAACATCACGCAATTCCACAGTTGGTTGGAAGATCTACGCTATGTTACTATTATGCCAGCAGTTACCCAAGATCAAAAAGTTGAAGAGAAAACCTTGGCAGCTCCTTTGATAAAAGCATGTCTTGCCTCCTAGCGTTGTCGTTAAGACGACTCTAGCTTTGTAGCAGCAGTATCATACGGGCTGCACCACACAGCCTCGTGAATGCTCAGTGCTGCAGAGAACCCATCTCAAGAGAATCACAGAATGGTTTGGGTTGGAAGGGACCTTCAAGACCATCCAGTTCCAGCCCCCTGCCATGGGCACGACACCTCCCACCAGCCCAGGCTGCCCAAAGGCCCATCCAGCCTGGCCTTGGGCACTTCCAGGGCCGGGGCACCCACAGCTTCTCTACTGAGAGAGCTAGAAGAGCTACTGACTGCAGCAACCTACTAGGCAGATGCTACTTCAGCTCTTCAGATCCAAGCCAGAACTCTGCCTCCATGCGGGGTTTGGTGTTGTTTTGTTTGTTTGTTTTTAATCCAAGTTCTTGTTTTGCAGGGCTCAACCACAGTTCCTCACCTGCGGCTGCCTCAGCTCAAAGATGGCCACGCTTTGAAAACAGCAGGCGAAGCATCAGAGAAGCAGCGCTGAGCAGAAGGGACAGGCAGCAGGTGATGCTGCGAGACAAAGGTGGGGACGCCTGCACAGATCCTGGTCACTCCAGCCCCGGCCCTGGCCAACGGGCTTTGTCCTCCCCTTTCACAAGAGACCAGGTCAATGAACAGCAACACCGCTGCCAGGCAGAGGTGCCAAACTGGCAAAACAAAGCTCAGAAAACAGCACAAGATAACAAGCAAGAATAAAAGATAGAGAAATGAAAATGCACAGAAGTAAAATGAGATGTTGATTACAAGGACAAAGTCCAGCCATTTCTGCTCCGGCACGTTCCGTGAAGCGCATCCCGAAAGGCACAGCGCGCAGCTCCCCCTTCCCTGGGCTCACCCTCTCCGCGCCGCCACACACGCTGGGGAGCACCAAGCACAGCTCCGCGGAGCTCGGCCGGCCAGTCGCTCCCCGCACCCCCCCCGGGCTCGCGTTGGGGCCAGCTGGACCTTTATGGGCTGGGTGTTTCCTCATCACCAGCAGAAGGTAAGGCCAGCAACATTCGTGTCTTCCAGCCAGTGCCCAGTCATAAGCCCACGAGGCACATCCAGGCACCGTCTCTGACTTCCCTAGGGAAAAGGGAAGGTGGGTGCGAAACCAGCTCATCAGACTTGAAAGTGGACCGTCAGCTCTGCTCCTGCAAGCCACAGGCAGGCCCAGCTCTGCTACCCACCTGCCCTGGCTACAGCCATTCTGCTTAACTGGGAAAGGCTGCGTCGTTGCTACGCAGAGCGCTCGTGCCCCTGATCGAAGCAGCCCTCGTGAAGAGGGCCAGAGAAAAGTGCAGAAAGCGCAGAAGAGGGAGCTCGGCACTTACCCGGCTTAGTTTTTCCCCCAGCTCATTCTGAAAGCTTTGGTTTCCTCAGTAATTTTCAGCAAAGAAACCAGCCCATTAACAGGCAGCCACAGATAAAAGATGCAGAGGAGGAGGAGGAGGAGGAGGAGATGGTCTGACAAGCTAGCTGCTCACTTCAGGAGACGGGATCAAACGATTTAGGTAAGAAGCAAGAGGAGACTGGCAGCCTCAGCCCACTCTGCAGCAAAGGAAGCTTAAGACAAGGCCAGGTGGCTCTGGCCAGTCCCACCACCAGCGCCAGCCCAGCAGGGTGCACCAGTAGGTCACGTGGGAAGAGGGTGGCAGAGCTCCTGGGGACGGATTTGCGAAGGGACAACAGCAGCGCAGAGACCCACGCCCAGCACCAGCCCCGCGTTGCTTATCCCACCGCCGCGCTCTCGAGCACAGTCTGCCCTGCAGTGGGTTTTGCAACATAAGCAGCAGTCTGCACTGGAAAAACAGCAAATTCATTGACTTTGGTCAAAAGTAAGCAACTTTTACTTGTGCCAAAACACTGGAAGAAACAGAAAATCAGTGCAGAGTAGCAGCAAATGCCGAAAACAAACATTTATTGTCCTGCGAAGTGATGAAGAGTCCACTGCGGCCATGGAAAAAGTCACTAAGATTAGAAGTCATGGAGTTGGATTTTTACTGTAATATTCTTTATTGTAGAATAAAATCATTTAAAGAATTTCATCCTATTTAGCTAGTATTTTAGCATTCCACATATTATTGTGCCAGTCAGTTAAATTTGTAGGGATTTGTGCTCTCTATTTCTGGTGATCCACCAGGGAGACGAGGACACAGAGGAAAGGCAACGTGCCCTCCTCCCTCTGGGCGCTGGGATTTGCTCTGAGGCACGCCTGGAGAAACTGGCCAGCCAACACGATGCTGCACCACAGGCACCAACGTCACCAGGCAGGGAATCAGCTCAGCAAGGTCACGTTCCTCCCTGCAGCCCCAAGCCTACAACGTTCAGATACACGTGTAACCAGTCTGACCTACGGCGACACTTACACTTAAATGTTTTCAAGGTCTGGACTTCAGGAGAGAAGCGAGGTGGTACCTCACACCCGAAAGACAAGCCCTTGGCACGACACTCTGTTGCATCTCAGAGCTTCTTGCCCTCCTCTAATTGCCACAGAAAAATGCTCCGCTCGATCCAAGAAGCACGTGATGGTGTAAGCTTGGATAACCTCCCCAGGGGAAGCCTGAGATGACCGCCTCTTCAGCCTGCAAGAGGGGAGGGAGGCAGTGACATCTGACGTTTAGTACCCCAACTCTAGGAAATGACTTCAGAGTTAAAATAAAAATCATTCTTGGGTGGGCAGCACTCCAGCAAGATAAAATATTCAGCACCATTATGTTCCCGGACACTGTATTTCTGACAATAAATTTCATGCCTCATATGCCACAACAGTTATACGATTTCAGTCGATAACCAAAGAACAGGTCCACATCCCTTCACAGCAACCCAACGAAAAGTATTAGTAAGTACACCGGACAGAAGTCTACAGAGGGCATTTTTGTTACTATTTACCAGTCTGTCACTACGACAGCCAGGCCTGAACTGCAGAGGGAAGATCTGTTCCCGGCACAGCACCATCCCCAGTGCTTCCAGGCTGCACGAGCGGGTGAGAGCCGGCAGCGGGACTGCTGCCGGACGCCGACTCCACGGAGTTCAGAAGGACCGCTTCGGTCTCCTGTGACACAGGAGCACCGTCCCCCCTCCAACACCCTCCCTGCGTGCTACCTACCACAAGCCCCCCTGCACAAGGGACTCTGCAGACACTTTGAATGTCCCAGGCTAACACAGCAACCCCAAACACCACGAGCAAGCTTTGGCTAAAATCAGGCTCTCCGACCAGGATCTACCTGCCCCATTTGCCTTCATCCTTCTTGCCCCAAACAGAACAGTTCCTGCTTTATAATAAACCTTCCTGAGAAATCCCAGTGGGTGCTTCCAGCTAGACGGACATTTCAGCTCACACCGTTTCGCAGACAGCAGCTGCTCGCGCTGGCTCAGGTGGCACAGCAGCTTTGTGGGCTGGTACTGGATGCCAGCCCCTCCGTCCTGCTCGCACGCCAGCGGAGCTAGGTGAGCTACAAGTCCAAGCCATGCCCAGGGAGCGCCCTTCACAAGCACAGACCGAGATCCAGCCTTACAAATTTGTTGCCACCCACAAAATTTCTACCATGGTTGCAACAGAATAGGCATTTTTTTAAAAAAAAATCATGTCTCAAAGTAGGTTACAGTGCCACTATGACACCAAACCCAGATGCACCTGTGCGTAGCCAGCGGGTTAGAGGACTTGCTGTGCGTACAGCTCTGAGCTCTTCAGGACGAAGCACTCCGCGTAACTTCACATTAGCACTAGCAACCAACGTGGTCTTTAAGAGAAGCGTAATTTGCTTGATATTCCATTTATGAATCAAACCTGAACTCCACATCCCAATTCCCCCCATGGGGACCCACGGAAAGCCTCCACCACTCTTCACCGGTGTTTTAACAGCTGCATGGTGGAATTTTCAGTAGCTCATTTCTGGGCTTCAGGTGATTTATGCATTCAACAGATACAATAATTGTGCACGGCTCCTCACTTCACAGGAAGGTTCCAAAACGGATTTCAAAAAAACAACAAAAACAACAACAACAACAAAAAACACACAAAAAAACCCTTCAGACCTTCTGACGTCAGTTTATCTTGTATTAATCCATTCCAGTGACGCGCTATGTTCTGTCAGAATCAAGCAGAAAAAGCAGGAAGCTCTCTTACCTGTAATTGACTGACTGGCCAGTAGGAGTCAAGTGCTGGCAAATTGGAGGTGTAATTTCTATTTAATTACAGCATTAAAAAAATTACATGATATATCTATTTAACATGCAAAGGAGCAAAATCAAAGCTAATAAGAATAAATTGTAAGAGAGGACATGTACAAAATGTAGTAGCAGTCTTTTTTTTTTTTTTTTTTTTTTTTTTAAATGTGCACTGCTAAAGAGTATGGTGCCTGTTGTGCCTATGTAGTGTCTGGAAAACTTGCATCCTCGGCTCCAATTCTAACACCTTGCCAACATGCAAACCTGCATTGCACAGATGCACAGATACAATCAAAAACATTTGGTAAAACCAAAATGGTGCGTATGCTCTCCATGCTGCACACGAAGTTGATATCAGTCCCGGTGAAACAAATGCAAGCAAAACCCAGATAAACCATTCTGAAGCTCAAATATGGATGTGAATGAATGGATGAACTATGAAGAGTTTTGCAAGCCTCCCAATTAAACTCATTTTAAAATGCATTTAAAAGAAACCAGTGCAACTTCTGTGTTTAGACAATGGATTACAACCAACAGTGTAGAACAGGAACAACTCTGTTGAAACCAGTACAGTTACTGGTGTAAGATAGTCAGAGGCCCATAAATCATTGGCTTACAGAAAGAACATGCCGCTGCCATGGGAAAATACAAGTGCACTCCATGCTTTCTTCTGGGGCAACACATTTATCTTGCTAGAGAAGCCTGTGTTCTTTAGATTAACACCATAACCCTAATTTCACGTTATTCCATTTCAAAACAGCTAGGCTTCACGACAGTGCTGGGAAGGGGAACCAGGCAGGGTCCTAAAGGCCCTTGGCTCCACAAAGCTAAGGGAGCACGACGAAACCTTTCTGAAACTGCCCTAACCCACGTGGGAGCCATCACTGCCAGGAAAAGCGGGGATCTGGCTCCTGTCACCTGCTGCACCCAGGCCCCTGTGCTAGGTCAGAGAGGCGGAAGCAGGAGGCAGATGACAGCCTCAGTAACAGGGTTTTGTTCTGCAGCACTTGAAAACAGAAGCCAAACAAGAATTAGTTTTACCTGCAATCTGTACTTAAAAATGCAGAACTTCCAATGGCTACTGAAATTATCCTTTGAACATTTCCTGCTTTGGCAACATAAGTTTAAAATTAAAACACAAATTAAACTACCTTCAGTCCCTGGAGGAACAGCTGGATTTAAGATGCAGTTAGTGTGCCACACAGAAAGAAACACAGGTCCGTGCTCTGACAGCAGTGACATGCAGCCTTAGAGAAACAGATGCAAAACACACGCGCTCCCACACGCTTGATAAAGGCATCGAACCGACTAGCAACCAGCAGCCAGCCAGCCAGGACCCTGCACATGGCGTGAGCTGAGAGGTGACGTACTGCAAGTGCTCACACAGGTGATCTCTGCAGATGAGAACATTCATTGCCACAGGGAAGGCAGCGCAGGTAAAAGAAAGACAGCTTACCCCTCTGAGCTGCTGGACTCCACCAAATATCCTCATCACTCCATCAATCTCCTGCTCCAGCCTTCTGGCCCAGTACTGCATACTGCAAGAGACAGAAAGAACGAGAGGAGGAAAGGGAGAGAAAGAAAGAAAGAAAGAGTCAGAGCCCTGACACTCAGTAGATAAGCAAGGTAATTAAAGGGAGAGGGAGGAAATCAGCGCCCTCAGCTAAGTTAACCGCTCTGTTTCTGCAGCACCGGGCGCAGGCAGAACACCAAGAATGTGCGGCTTCTGAGAATTACGGCTGGGGCAGGTTATAAACTTCAGGACCCCAAAAACAATTTATGCATGAGGCACTACAGAGAGAAAAGGGAAGAAGACGTACAACAAAAATTGCAAGGCGTCTTTTTTTTTTTTCCTTCTCATATTAACAGTTGCAGTAACCAATTATTTAAGCCCGGAGCAATTAACAAGGTCGAAGTGCTGCAGCGCCTGGCATTTCGTACAGCAGACAGCTTGCTGGATCCAGGATGGAGGTGCCTGTTGCGCCACAGCAATGGATCCGTGCGGTGCGGGCTCTCAGTTAAGCCCCAGCTGAGCCAGGCAGCAACTCCGCCAGGTCCTCTGTGTGCAGAGCTGCTGGAAAGGGCCGGGAAGCACCGCGTGCCATCTCCATCACCCCGATCCCTGTGCAGCAGTCCTTCTGACACGCACAGCACCCTCCGATATAAACAACCACACGAGATTTTCGCTTACAGCAATGACACCAAGTTAAAGCAACAGCAAAACCACTCCCCTACAGCCACACAACTTGGTAACTCTCCTTCTTTTAATGAGATTTCCAGGCTCCAGCCCCTGGCCATGCAAATGTCAAATCTCCCATCTGGCCTCGAAGAGCAATGCTACATTGCCTCTACACCTTGTTAGTACCGCCGGTGCTTTTTCTACAGCAACATTCATCTCCAAACGCAACGCTGGACAAAGCAGCGAAGGAATAAAAGGGATAGAAGGTGAGGCCAGCATCATGGGAAAGTGATTACATGGGCACGGAGAGGCCAGGAGGGAGCACAGCAGCTCAGGGGTTTTCACACTTTGCATCAGTTCACAGAGTGTTTTCTCTCTTCATGCAAGGAGAAGCTCCCCAGACAGTGTATGTACACTCCTCAACCCTGCAAAACCACCAAAGAGGCTCTCCTGCAGGCCAAGAAGCAAAGAGACGACTAAGAAGCAAGGCCACAAAGGACTCCAAATTATACAGCATTGCCCCAAAACGGTAAAAGCTGGGCAGAAATACCAAAGCAGAGACATACTCAAGACAACCATCAACTCGACACTCAACACAGGGCTGGAGCATCACTTGTGAGGAGTGAGGAGACAAAAGGCAGACAGAGGAGGGACTGGCAGACGTGTTACTCACACGGGTAGAAAACCATGCCAGTTAAAATAATAGGAGACCGTGGATGAAAACAGAATTTAACTGCATACTCCAAATCTTCAGTGTTTTCCAGCATAACTTACTCCATTTCCAACGTTTCTGCAGAGGTAATGCTGCCTCTTTTCCCTTTGGAGCTTTACTGGGGAGGAGAGGAAACCCAGGGGAGAAGATGGGTATGGAAATCAGCAAACCCACCTTTCTTCCAACGGAGGGAAAGCAATGCCTGGGGACTGTCAGTGTAGAGAGGAAGGGTCACAAACGGAGCTGAGTGAGGCGGGTTTTTTTTTCCCCTCTCCAGTCAAACATTTTATTTGCTATCAAAGGTTTATTCAGGTTGGCCAAAGCTACTCAAATCTACTGAAGTATTTTCCCAAATTATTTATTTTTATATAAGTCATTCATTTTAAAATATGCCTTGAAACACCACAAGTGATTTTATTTTTTTATTTATTTACTACTCAGTTTATCCAGTGAACTGAAAAAAATCAGTTATACGCTCACACTCAGCCGCAGGTCCAAGAAGCCCTACCGAGGACTTACGGAGCTGACGCCTCCCCTTAACTTCCAGCTCTGGGTAAGATCCTCCCGTTTGGTGACATTTGCCTGCATCAGCTCCCTCCGGGAACACCTACACCACCACGTCAAATGAAAATTACAGTCCATCTTGAGCTGTATCCATCAGCTTTAACAACTGCTCACATCCACATGAATGCCGTGCACGGCCAAGCCTTCAGAGAGGATTAGTTCTACAGGAACACAGAGGCATCAGTATATTCTGTTGATGTATGCAAAAGAGATGCTGAGTGCTCAATCGGACTGGGATTTAAAATTAAACTTAGTCAGCAGACTTGTTCAAAAATAATGTTACAACTTATTCCGCCCCCTGCCCCCAAAGAAGCAGTACTATTTTAGGGAAAAGCCACTGGATTTTTCATTCATGATAAAGACTGGAATTTGCTTTAACTGTGCAGCCTTATGTTACCTGGCTCTCGACCTTACTGACCTGCAGTTTCTCAAAGAGTCCTGGTAAGCCTTGTAGTACAAACTTTAGAAACCACTACCTGTAAATAAATAAATAAATAAATGAATAAATATGTACTACATTATGGAAAAGCAAGGGGGTGCAGATTTCTGCATAGCCGACACTGGATTTCCAGCAGCATGGCTATACAACAGCTTTTCCAGGGGAGGTAAGTGTTCTTTTTTCCAGCTAGCATGTCCCTTACCCACATCACACCATTGGCAAAAGCTTTTGTGTGCATCTGACCCATCGCTATATCCCTGTAGCCCAAGAAATGTCCATGACCGGAATTCTTCAGGCCACATCCTGAATTTGAGTTTTCATCTCACTTGCCATATATGGGGTTGAAAGCTACCATTTCAAAAAAAATAAATTCATAAAACCCATTATTATTCTGTCTCAGTTGACCTTCTGCCACTCGTTTCTCTCCCATGGCCACCGCACTTAAAATTTTATGGAAGAAGACTGTAGCAAGGATGAAGAGGGTAAAGAAATTGATAGCCTATTATGCACATGGAGATTTTGCTTTGAAGCATGTCTCACGTGGAAGCGGTAAGCAATAAGACGTGACAGTCATTGCATTCCTGGGCCATTGCTGCATGCCTCAGGTGGCGTTACAGGGCTTGAGGAGCGATAACTCCTCGAAACACGCAGCCTGGAGTCCCCTACTGCTCTTGTGAAGTGGCATTTACAAATAAAGCACAGAGCAAACAGCTGGTGCACACCCGGAACCATAGCCTGGATGCAGTGCTGCTCGCTGGAAGCCCCAAGGCGCCCTTTACGAGCCACGAGCTCCATCTCCCCCCCTTAAACCGAGTGCCACCTTCGTGTCCTCAGTAGCGCGTGCGCGCGCGCGCGCTCATGAGGACCAAGCCTTTGCGCGGAGCCTTTGGGACTGCACCCAGCAGCCGCGCGCCTGCAGGAACCGCGCGCAAGGTGGCCGGGCAGCCCCCACCATGCCCCGTCCCCTCGTCACTGGGGGCACGCACGGCCGATCCCAGCCACCCCCTCACCTCAGCTGGCGCAGCCTCCCACGGGGGTCTCCGCAGGTCTTTTCTAACTGCTCTACAACCGTCCTATGCGCAAGCGTGACCACGCGCACATTCAGGATATACGCTAAAATGTCTGGTATTAAGAAAAAAAAATTTTTCCTTCCCTTGTATATTTTACAGCCTCCTCTGCAACATGTAACAAGGGACAGAAATGATTTCTGAAAACACAACACCATTTATCTCCGTCTTTCCAAAGAAAACTACAAAAATGCTAATTGATTTCATAATTTGCATATTTGATTTTTCTTAAAGACGAGATAAAATGGGCTTAAAAAAAGCAGCAGAGCTTCAAAAATACTTACTGCAACAAGCAGCACATCAGCAGACACGCACCCCGGCCAGCAAGCAGAGCATCCCGCCTGCCCCGCGGGCACCGGCGTCTCGCCCGTGGTCACCGCAACCCTCGCTCGGGCTCAGGGCGCATCTCCTGCCGCGGGTGAGCCAAGCAGCCACGGGACTTCCGTGCACGGCTCTGGCAATCGCCGGTTTGTGGGGCTACACCACTGCTCCAGCTGCCCCGGGGGCTTTAGAAGAAAATGAGAATTGCCTTGAAAGACAGGAGTCGGGCTGTCCCACGCCCTCCCACGCTGCTGCGCAGAGCAGACGGCAACCTGCAGTCCTGGTCTTCCGCACAGCGGCTCGAGGCATTCGTTCGCGGACGAGCTGCACGCCGGCAGCCTGCGGCCGGCACCGCGGCCGCTGCGCTCCTGGGGGCTCAGGGTGCAGGGACAGACCCCTCACAGGCCGCAGGTGCAGCTCGCCACGCGTAGAAGCGGGCAAGGCGGAAGCACCGGGGCTGTTAGCGGGACCGGCCGCGGCAGCCAGCTCTGCCCCGCGCAGCAAGGTCCCCGCGGTGCGGGCCCCCCCTGCGGACAGCCCCGCTGCCCCGCAGCCGGCAAACTCCCGGGCAACACAGGGCCCGCGCCAGCCGCCTCTTACAGCGGCACAGGGAAAGGAGAGTAAGAGGAAAGGAAACTAGTTACGTGCTTGAGGACGCTTTTTATTTTGTTTAAGCAGCCTAAAGAGATCCCTCACTTGGCTGTGAGGGCAAGAGAGGATGTTAAAAAAAAAAATCCGAATAAAAAATTGGAGACATCATCCTTTTCTCTTGCTGCCTTCCTGGCCCAAAGAAGAAGAGAGACTTGCACAAACATGAGAGGACAAGAGGAAAAACTACCTGCTAAGCAGAGTTACTGCCCCAAAGCTTATTCAGTTATACACAGAGCGCGGTCTGTACAAGTGCCTACACTTTGCGCAGTGTGTTCAGCCAAGAATGCTTCACTCTGATTCATACACTTTGGTTCAGTGCCCAAATATTGCTGTTTAATAAGGTTATTAATTACTGTGTTGTCTAATTTTTGCTGTACAGGAACTTCTTATAATGGGCTTATTCCTTCAAGATGCTTAATCCTTTACCTATAACAGCACGTGCCAGCATGCACACGTGCATGTGTGTGCACTCGTGCCCCCTCCGAGTTTCCTTCATTTCTTACACACCTAGGCTGTACAACCCCACATGAGCTAATATTTACATGTCAAGGAAAAACAAGCTGCTCTTTTTTATTTAGTTTTTATTTTAAGAAACAACTTCCAGAGAATACCCGTTGCCTACAGAATAACCAAATTACTGACCTTGCTTCCAGACATTATCAAGCCACCCACAGTCATTTTATGTCCCCTTTTTCATTTAAGGTATGTGCACAGGTGTTTGTATAAAGGAGGGGTGAGAAAAATTTACCACTTTTCTTAAAATTTGTCAAGACGTTATTCACCTCTGCCATCTGGTCTCCCCTACAATAAGAAAGCATCTTTGATACTATTATAGGAGGGAAGGAAGGACAAATTATTATTAAAACTACATCCAAAGGCAGATCTTTAAGAAATATGAAGGGTAAAGACATCAGGATAGCATTTTCTACATTCAGCTCTATCACCAAATTGCTCTGTTTAAATAAACTCAAACACTAACTTCTTCACTTGCTTCTCTGTGCTGTTGTCTTTCCAATTCTTACAGCAGAGTATGTTTCTTTAAAAAGTGCCAGACCCCCTACCAGATCCATCCTGATCCCAGTTTGATGCTGCAACAAGCACTACAATATAATAAAAAGGATAACTGGGGAGTTTTCTCAGCCTGCAGGATAGACAGAGCTGGCCAAAACGGGAAGGGAAAATAGCCCAACAACTGTACGGAAAATTTGTTTCAGTAACAATTCCCAAGCGCAACTACTCTCGTGGGTACTTGTGGGGAAAAAACAACAGCCGCCACCAACTTGCCACCAATGAGACTTAAGGCAATAGGGAAACTGTTCCTTAAATAATTCCTTTGCCACAGTTAGCTGCACTGGGACACAAACACCTAAGACTGCTGCAAGGAGCACTGTCTAGCCTGTTCTTTAAATCCTCCACTGAAGGTGATCCCAGGATTCCCAGAGGATGTTTTTCCATTTTTCACCATGTGGTGAAAAAGTTCCCTTCTTTTCCACCCTAAATCTCAATTCCCTCTTCCCACTTACCCCACCTACAGCAGACAGAGAAAACAATTTTCTTTTCTTATGACAAGCTCCTAAGAACTATAAAGTTATTATTCTGTTGCATCCTTTGCCCTTTAATTCTTTTCTACTCCAAATTCAGACGTTTTGTTTGTTTTTCCAACTTTCCCTCCTCTGCACTACTTTATAAACATCTCATCCCTTTTGCTGCCCAGCTCTGGTTTCTCTACAGTTTATGTAGATCCCCAAAGGCTCACGCCAAAAAGCGAGATGTGGTGCTGCAACAGAAGTCCAGCGCAGTGCAGTACGAGTCAAACATCACCTCCCCAGTCCTGCCCAGGAGCTACTTTACACTGCAGCATAAACGTGCCCTTCCGCTACTACAGCGCTTTGACGACTCAGTTTGTGATCCACTATAACTCTCAGGATCTTTTCTGCCACACTGCTACCCACAGAGATATTTTTTATTCTGTATTTGTACACTGGATTTCTCCTTCTTAAGTGCAGTGCTTTGCGTTTGTTTTCACTGAATTTCATTTTTGCTGATATCAGGCTCTGTTCAGAAGGTGTTACCAGCATTCAAAATGATTTAGAAAAATTGAAGTACATCCAACCAAACCCCTCCCAGCCCAGCATCACCTGCAAATTTTGTAAGCATATTCCCCATTCCATTCCCTAAGCTATTAATGAAAATATTGAATAAAACTAGGTCCGGGGCAGATCCCCACTTGAAACATCCTCCCTGTATGACAGAGAACCCCGGTAACTACTCTTTGAGAGCTATGTGTCCAATCAAAATATTTTAAACTTTACAAAAAGCTGATTTTGAGTATTTGATATGCATTGAAGCTGTAGGCCAAAGGATAATTCAATGAATAATTTGAGGCACAAGAGTAGGTTTGAGGAAAATCACAATCTGTTTGTAGATGATTTGCCAAGAGAAAGAGGACGGAGAAGTCCCTGAACGTGTCAGCTGGTACATTTGCCCGGCAGCACTGCGAAAGGCCACGACACAGCCACTGCATCCTTCTGATCAAACGCGTGCACGTGCCTCTCACTGACACAGCAATAAAAAGAACAAACGGCAATGCAGTCACAGTAAATACCTCCTGCAGACGGTGAGGCGGAGCAGACTGCTCTCCCAAAAGGCACTTTCAGCCATGGACCCCAACAGCCAGTTCCTCCCATCCTCACCAGCCCAGACTTCACCTCCAGCCCAGTCACTGGACCTCAATATGGGGATCCCCCAGTACTTTGCGAATGTGCAGGAATGAGTCCTCGCAGTCAAGGGATGAACCTGATCTCAGCACACTGCCACCAAGCCCTCGTTCTGTATCTGGAAGCAGAACTGTGCGCCCTGACGTGGTTGACCAGTTTGCTATTTTCAACCAGGGCAGAGAACAAGTGCAGCAAGAAGTCCTCTGCCATGCATGGAGGATACTCCAGCTGCTTCCCAGCAGCACAAGAAAAACTGAATTTGGTTGCCTTACAACAGGCATAAATTAGTTATGTCTGGAGATCCAGATCAACTGCTCTTGCCGCTACGAGGATAGTCCAGCAAACAGAAACCTTCCCAGGCAGTTCAGGCGCTCTGACATCTCGTGTGACGGTGGCGGAAGCAGCAACGCCAAACTCCGGGACCGTAACACAAGCAAAGCCAGCCAGAGGCTATGACTACCGCTACCCAAGTTGTATTGTTGATACCACTAATGTGCTACCCCAATCAACTAATGGTTTTGTTCAGAGCCAAAGCAAACCTAAAGTCTTAGTGTCCCTGCTGTTTTGAAAGCTATGATTTTTTGCTCCTATTTTACATCTCGAAACCAGATTTCTATCACTTGCTGATGCGCATCAGGAGCAACAGAAGCCCATGGGTTCCACCACGTCTGCACTCTCATCGCACAGGATTAGGACTGGGCTCCTGATCTCAAAGCTTGTCACAAATCTGGACTTGAAACACAATGAATTAATTAATAAGTGAATAGGTGTCAGTTTTATTAAGTACATTATCTGCATAAGTTACACCCGGTGCAGCCACTTGTCATTTTCAGAACCCCTTGAGACCCCCATTGCTGATAACTCTTGCACCTTTCTTCGCAACCCATTTCACAGACGAAGGTTTATGACAAAACCTTTCTCCTCGCTGACTCCTTCCCTGTTTTACAGATGCAGTCTGAGTAGAGGCTGAAAGGATCCCATCCCCCACTGCAAAGATAAGGTTACAGAGTGTAGGTCTTAGTAAGGATTTTGCAAGCTGCATGAATTATTAAGGTCCTTTATGATATAATGACAGACATATCAGGTTATTTGTTTATTCCGTGTATAATTCATGACCCTCTTGGGAGCTAGACAGAAGTAGGATAGATTGTTGCATCTTCTTGTTCGTTCCAGTAAATCCTCGTCACCAGATGGAAGGCTGAACTACCCCAGAAGACAAAACAGCCGCACCCAGCAGGATCTGCACTTTCGGTTGGGGATAGCAGAGCTTTTTTCACAGCCTGGAGATATAGCAAAGCTGTCAGCTGAGTACATCAGGGATGGCTGGACCAAGAAAGTCCAGGCAATGCCTCTGTATCACGCCACCAGAGCACTGCCACCTAAGGCATACACACACGTTCGTGGTGCGAGGCTACGTGTTGCCCTGTGCTCCTATCACTGCTCAGCCACAGCGTGACTATCCGAGCTGATGCAGGCTCCTTCAAGACCTGAGGATACTTCACAACAACCACCTCCAGGCAACGCAAGCAGGAAAATATCGGGAAAAACAAAATCGTTGCCCTTGCTTAGGCCCTTTGTTTAGAGAGTCTGGTCAAGCCGTGAAGCTAAGTATGGTACAGAAGTGCCATGTCCTGATTATTGGAAAGGAGTTTTGAGTACACACATTGCAGTCATCCCCCATTTCTCTAGCGTGCTGTTTAAAGGGTGAGGGAGAGCCGTTATGCCACAGTGACGACCAGGAAATGAAGGACTGACCACAGCTGCTGCCAAGGAGTTTCCCAAAGTGCTCTCGCTTGCACGAGGTGCTCTACCCAAAGATGCTGCTACTGCCAGAAAAGTCACGCTACTATGAAAAGCTGCAGCAAAACACAAGCTGAAGATGGCAAGCTGGGTAACTCTTACCAGCCCCAGGACGCTGGAGGACTGCACCAGTTGGGTTTCGGCTGCTCAGAAGCAGATTAAGCACGCAATGATTAATCAGATCACTAAAATGCAAGCCATGTTAAGGAGACTGATAGGTCTGACTAGTCAGTTCTCTCCCTGTGCTGGATTTCTGCCTACAACTTCTCTCTTTAGCAAGCAAAGACACTGTTAGCCTCTGCCCCAAAGGCCTTCTACTGCAAGGCAACATTCCTCAGGGGCTTTCTGGGCGTCACCGTCACTAGATGTCTATCCAGTTAAATCCCCCACCTTAAACAACCCTCTCCACACCGTTCCCCTACCGGAGAGATTCCTGGCTCCTAAGAGAGCACTGTAATCATTGTTATTATAAAGCACTTAGCGATGCTCACTCTTTGCATCTCTCACCAGCCAAACACCCAGAACCCTGTCATTTCACACGCAGTCGCCTTCATTTCTAGAAGCTGTTCATTGTACTGCTTCCTTTCAGCAATGGAAGGAAAAAGGGGTGAGGGTGGAAAGCATTTAAAAAAAATAATAATTTACTGCATTTTATGCCATTACCTCACTACTTTGTGATACACATCTAAAAGCTGTCTGCAGGACCTTCCCGCTTGTAAGGTGGCACCCAGGCACGCTGTGAAGCGGGGTCACTGGAAGCACGAAGCCCAGTTAGGTTTTGTCCCAGTGCTGCCGCATCACTCAGAGCGCTACAGTAGCAGGGACGGAACTGTCAGCTTTCACAGGTCACCTCCTCTCTCCTTCTCCCCATCCAGCCGGGGCAAACGCTCCTCCCTCCATGGGGAAAAGCAAATACATACAACCTCTCCTTTGAAAAGGATACAAGCCTATTGAAATCGCAGTCGTGGAACCACACCGGAATACTCAAAAGGTACTGACAGGACTTGCTGTACATGCTCAGATACTGGTCCACCAGGCTCATTTTCCCCATCTCCAGCAGCAGCTGGCTTTTCATGCCAAAAGGGATGCACTTCCTGACCTGGAGAGCTCTGTGGAAGAGGGATGCAGCATGGAGCACTTTCAGGCACAAGGATGCTGTGCCAAGCACCTTAGGAGTTCCCCTGCAACAAGAAGATTCTGATGGGCAACAAGCTGTCTTCCCTTTTAAAAGGAAAGGGTATTTAGGAAATTCTACCGGAGCCTAAGCACTGTTGTGTCCCTTTCCTCACCAGATGGCTCAAGCTAACAAACCAGCAGCGCACCCACAACCGGGCTTCACAATTATCATAGTTACCGTCCATATTCCCTCCCCTCATCATTGCGATATTGCAATTACAGCACAGATAGTGCAAAAGCCCAAACGTCATCACCGTGAAAGGACTGATCAACCTTAAATTGTCAAATCCTCCTAACATGCCTGACAAAAATATTTACCTTTTTGGGGGATGGGAGAATGAGCTACAGAGGTGAGGCAGTAGTCTCAAATCCAGACAAGACTTTCAGCAGCAGAGTCAGAAATGAAACTCAATCTTCTGATGCTAAGTTTGATGTCTGCACTTTGAAGATGGCACTCAAGGACCAAAGCTGGCAACTCGCACACCCATCGATGCTCCAGAGAACATCTCCTCCCAGCCCGCACACATTAACTGAAACCTAGGGCTACAAGATAATTCACTCTTCTGCTTTTATAAGTGAGTATTGACATTAAAACCAAAGCCACCTGACATCCCCACACCCTACCAATAGGGTACCTTGGACTCGTTTCTGTAAGACAAAACCCAGTCGTTACTGCAGTCCTCTCGATGGAGCTTATGACATCACCAACCCCTTTCTATTTAGAATAATGACTTCTGCCACACACCAAGAGATTTGAAATTACCTGTGAAATATATTTCCCTAGGCACAGGCTCAAGAAGCATGTAAATTACCCAGCTTAATGGCCTCGAGAATTTCTCGGAGACCCACACATGCAGTAGGAAATGTTCAGATGATATCTCAGGCACCAAGCAAGGGGACAAGTGTCCGAGCGGTGGTCAGGAGCTACTGCCCTACAGTTCCTCCAACAACCAGTTCCATCAGTGCTTGCCTCAAGGAGGCAACAAGCACAAGAGATCCAATCCTAAATGAGTGCATCATCAGCACAAAAATGTAATTTTAAAGAGAGCCCTTCTTGGGAAAGGTGCCTGACGATAATTCAGATGGCACAAGCAGCCAACACAGGGCTTATGAGCAGAGGGCACCCATTTAATTTGCAACCAGCGCCGCAGCACACAGAGCACTGCAGCAGGCCCCCTTGCCCTCCAACTAACTACAGAGAACAGCACTGCCCAAGTTTTGATTCCCAGGCATCTGCCAGAGAATACTGTCCTTCAGAAACGCTTCCCATCCGCAAGGACAGCTCCCACTCTCCCAGCACCATAAGAAAGGGACAGATTCTCTCCCTGGAGTCCAAATCTTCCTGGCCATGTTTCTGTTCTTGTACTTGAACTTGATGTCTTGTTAGTACATTGCAGAAGAAACATTTATCCCAAAACAAAGAGCATAGATTCATTCAGAGGAGAAGGAATTACATGATCTGGGTTCCATTTACTGCTCCATGGCTGACATATTTGAGCCTTTGAAGCCTTAGCAAAATGAGCAATTGTAATAGCACTTGCATTTCCGTAAGTGCACGTAAAAAAACATTACAAGGAGTTGAAAACAGAACAGGACAAGATGCTCATGCCATGATGGCGAGTGTGGGGGACAATCCCAAGGGCATCATGACAGAATCATCGGTCTCCCCAGGGAACAAGCCTGAGGCACACAAGCTTTGCTCCTCATGCTAGCCAAGACTGACAGACTGGTCACCTTTGAATGTGTAGTGGATAGAAAGCAGGCCAGAAGATCAACGAGGGATAAGGGAACACTTGGAAGATAGGCCTGGCAATGGAAAAATGGGACAAATTTGTCTGGTGTAAATCTCCTCAAAGCAAAGGTGTAAGAGAAGGCCTTTGCTGAGACTCCTCCAAAGACAGAATCTGCCCTCGTTCTCAGCCAGAAGCCGTGGTACCACTAAGATTAACACATGAGCAATTTTAACAAGTAACAGTTTGCAAGATAGTTTTGTCACTCACACGCACACCAAAGCCTGAAGTCTGTCTGGACTCCCCAAAGCTACCTGTGCTCCAGATTACCCGTACGCCTGTTGTGCTTTGACGCAGCCACTTGCTCGCTCTCCCTACAGCAGGATCGGGG
Organism: Chauna torquata; assembly: GCA_013399475.1. NCBI lineage: Eukaryota > Metazoa > Chordata > Aves > Anseriformes > Anhimidae > Chauna > Chauna torquata. Next base: position 200,734 of record VXAL01018012.1, on the reverse strand, counting down.
GAGAACTGCAAAGGTAAAAGTATAAGAACTCATGGGCTGAGATAAAGACAGTTTGGCAGAGCAAAAGTTTTGCATGCAAGCAAATAGGTAGAGCAAAAGCTTTAAATGTTTTGCAAGCAAAACAAAACGAGGAATCCATTCGCTGCTTCCCATGGGCAGGCAGGTGTTCGGCTGTTTCCAGGAAAGCAGGGCTCATCACACAACAGTCTCTTGGGAAGACAAACGCCGGCACTCCAAAAGTCCCCCCTTCTTCTTTCCCCTCGCTTTTCTTGCTGAGCTTAACATCGTATGGTATGGGATGTCCTTTGGCCAGCTGGGGTCAGCCCTCCTGGCTGTGCCCGCTCCCAGCTCCTCAAGCACCCCCAGCCTCCCCGCTGGCAGGGCAGCGTGAGAAGCTGGAAAGCCCCTGACTGTGCAAGCACTGCTCAGCAACAACTAAACCATCAGTGTGCTATCAACACTATTTTCATCATAAATCCAAAACAGCACCATACGAACCTCTGCGAAGAAAAGCTCCATTCCAGCCAAAACCAGGACAGCGTCACTGCCAATAACGTAAGCACTCCACTATTCAGAAACTATTACAGGATATATACTAAACCTGAATATCACAGCTGAAGAAAAAACTGAGGAAGGAATGATATTGTAATAAATGTTAGAGCCAAGCCAAATGAGGAAGCAAGGTTAGCTTCACATGGAAAATTAGACAAAAACATACTGGAACGTTCCTTGCTTTGATCACGGGATCTGGGATGTTGTGCAACGCATCGCGTGAACTTCAGAACACCTCAACAAACTGCGGTTCACCCAGTACTGCAAGTTGGCTGCTCTGGTGCAGAACGAAACAGCTCTTCCACCACCTTTTCCACCCAGCCCCTAAAGCACCAGGCAGTGAACATGTCTTCCATCCACCGAGGGCACAGGTCGCTAGGTACAGAGACCGCAGGTATGCACCTGCTGCCCCAGCACAGCACAGCCTCACGTAACGCAACGGCTGGAACACCTCGCCCGCAGCCCACTGCAGGTTCCCTTTAGCTCCCCGCCGCCACACTGGGATCACACCAATACTGCTCTGCAAGAGGGACAGACACCACCAACTAAACCCTGCCCTTCTGCAGCTGCCTGGTTTTCTCCAGAAGAAACTTCTCGTATAAGAATCCTCATCCTACCTTGGGGGATCTAATAATAATTTTGAAATGGTACAAGCACAGCCATAAGCAGATCTAAATAGGAATGAACGTATTACACAAGCTGCCACTAAAAAACACCAGCGTCTTGTTTTGTTAAGTGGCAAACCTACTCTTCCATCACAGCTGTGACTCCAGAACATGACGGGGTCTGGCAGCCACTTCCTGACGAGAAGAAGGCCACGCGCTCAGTAGTCACCAAATAAGCGACATTTATTAAGTGGCTCTTATAGAACAAAAAAGGCCACTTTCAGTACACAATCACATTCACAAACTGCACGAACCAGCAACGCTTTCAGTGCAAGGCTCCACTTGGAGTGGTATAAAGAGAGGAAAGGCAGGAAAAGAGGCTTCCCACCCACCAGCACTGCTGCCGCGGACGCAGCCCCACCTCCGGCCGGTAACACCGTGCCTTCCCGAGGAAGCAAGGCACGAGCGAGGCCGTCAAAGCAGCACCGCGAGAGAGGCTGCAGGGATCTCAGAGGAAAGATGCGGCTGTCAGAGCCCTTCCATACCTGGCCACGGGAGCTGCTTCGTCCTCCCCAAGTCTGGGCGGGGAGCGCAGGGAAGCAGTGGGATGCTGAGGGTACAAGGTTCAGCTGCAGCATCTCAGGATGTGGAAGGAGCCGCTTCTCATGACAAAGGGCCCCAGCCCAAGTAGGTGGTACGAGAGAGAGACAGCTGGTTAGATTTTTTTCTGAAGACTACACCAAAACACTAGACCAAAACAAATAAACAGAGAGGAACAAGTGACACTGAAGGGTTCAATTTAGCCCGAAGACGATGGGTAAAGAGGCAGCACTGATGTCAGAAATGCCAACACATTTTTGTTGCCAGGTCAAACAGGCGGGCACTAAATAGAGTTATTTAGAAGCTGGGACCAGAGCATGAGCAGACAGTAGATGTGTTAGAAGCATTTCTTTTCTCCATCTCAAAAATCAAATCAGAAGCAACCACTACCACCACCATATTTAAAAACTAAGAGACAAAGACGTAAAAGCTATCCCCAGCATAATTCCACAGCTCTCAGCAGTTACATCAGGGCCCATTATCTCAAAAATAAATCTGATGCTTCTCACCTTTTAAGCCTACCATTGCCATAGCAGAGTACAGCATGCAAGACTGACAATGGCAAATTCTTCAGCATCGTAAAAAATCCAGCGTCAGAAAGAATGGCTCAGTCATAAGCAGTCCCATAGCACACAGCCAAGGAGCGCACGAAAACATTCATGCCCGTGCACAGAGAGCCCATTTTGGGCTGATGCTCTTTTGGTCTGTGCTCTTGAAAGCGCTGTTGCTCTGTGGGAAGCAAAATAATGTCATCAGTTTGGTCACTGATCGACACTTATTAAGATTTCCCAGCAAACAAATACAGAATAAATAAAAACCAAGAGCTGCATGAAGAGAAAATATTGATTTTTTTTTTTTTTTTCATCCTCATGTAATCTACCCTCCTTCCCAGAGCAGGCAGAGGAGGAGGGGAAAGCAGAGTGCCCACAAAGCTGTGACGCGTGCCTGGCTGGCTGGCGGCTCACCATCCTGAAACTCTTTTCAGCTTGCAGGTCTTGAATAATTAAATGCTGTTTCTTCCACCCTTTTTCCCCTGCTCATGTGACAGTGCTGCAGGTTTACTTTTACATGGGCAACGGGCTTCCCCTCGCTCCCGCAATAGTTCTGGAAGCACACACATTACGTTTTTTTGCCCTGCCGATCCCAAGAATGTGGCATTACAGTTAACGCCTTGTACAGACCTCTAACTTATAAGACTACCTCGGACATGACCAAATGGTACTTTGGCTTCTCCTGGGTCTACTGTGTTTGTTACAGAGCAACAAAAAGATGTTCAAGCCACTCACAGCCCAGAATCTGACTCAATGGTCAACACTGATAAAGTTGAATATTAGGTGCTTTGCTTGGCTTAAGTCTGTCTCTGAGTGTCTGTGTTACAGCTGCCAAAAATCTGAGTGCGAAACCCACTGTGTGAGAAATGCAAACCAGGCTCTGCATTCACGACCCTTGCTGCGTCACACTGTTGATGAAGCATTCACTGGCCACAATAAAGAGATACTATTGAGAGAGATATTATATTAAGAGATTTTATTTAAAATTTAGATATGAACTCAAATACAAGAATATTTTTGATTCAACAGAAACAATCAGTGAGAGCTTTATACATCTCTTAGACTGTAAATACAAGGTAGGCTCTGGAAAATATGTACAAGCATGCATCTTGTTTTGGTTCCTTATCTGGAGGATGAATGAACTCATAACTGTAGATACGGGATTCTTCTGGACTGGGGAATACTAAGCGCCACTGGAGACAAAACAGTCTGGCTGCTTGCTACAAGAAGAGTTTCAGGACCCAGTCCCGTTACGAGCCGACAGACATTGGTATTTAGAAGGAGGATCGTGTCCTCATGTCACCTCAATGGACACCCGATACTCTTTCCCTATTCTTTCCACCAGTTTAACAGTTTAAGAAGTAATTTTGTGCTTGGAAGGCCAAGGGGCTCGGAAGCTGGGAAGAGGCGGGGAGGCTCTATTCGCCAGCAAATCGGGTAGGCAGCAGCAGCCACACTGCGAAATCGTACCGCACCTGCCGCATCGCTGATGGGCAGCTCAATGTTGCGGCAGGGACCGAGACAAGCCGGCACGCTGCCGCCAGGACTCCGACCCGTACTGCCCTCACCTTCCCGCTTAGAGAACACAGCCCTAACGCTCCTGGGGGCCGTGGGTCTTCCCGGTCATCCTGAGCAAACACCTCTGCTCGCAGAGCGCCAGCAAGCTCAGGATCCCCAGGAGCAACCCATCGCACTAGCATCCCAAACCGAATTTGGGTCGCAGAAGAACAAGCTTTCTTCAGGGCAGCTTGCGCAGCGGACGTGGCCACAACAGTCCCCCTGCTCACACCTCGCAGGGGCAGCACACTCGCCAGCCTTTCAGACTCACAGAAAAGCTTGGCAAATCCTGGTTTGATCCTTCATTTGGAAGAACTCAGACAAGAAAACCTCACTGAAATGGGTGTCTACCTAAAGGAAGCTACCCCTGTAAGTGACGTTTCTGTGGTTGGGAAGCTGCCAGTGCTTTGGTTGCAAGATTTTCACCTTCTCTGTCCTTGTGTCTGTACTCCCCACCCTTCCCTGCCACCCTTCCCCAAAGCCTAAGTTGCTTTCTAACACTACACAGGTTTTTGCTCCAACACGCGGCATGATCTAACTAATTCGCACTTCATTGCTGTGCACACCTCATCGTGACAACAGCAGCCTCTCTCCATCCCTCCACCCGTTTCCTATTCCTTCCTTCTCCTCCACCCCCCACCTCCTGTACCTTCTCAGCAAAACTCTGCTACAGGAAGCCCCAAAGAGGCTCATATTACCAGGACTTCATTGCTCTTACAAAATTTACTAGCATGCTGCGAAGCCTCATAAATAATTCAAGATGGACAACCTTTGCCAGGTAAACGAACGTGCCTTTTGTAATCCATCGCTCAGCCTTCTGTCACAGTGATGCACATGGTCACTGTGAGGCACAGGCGATACCGCTCCATGAATTCCCCGAGCATCAGTGTAAGACAGGGCAGCAGAACAGTTTCTGGCACCAGCAGTACCCAAGCAAATCCAGAGTCTGCCCAGAGGCTTCAGCAGGTTCGTAACAGACAGCCGTTGGTACAGGAGGAGCTCCAGCCTAGTCCACAGAAAGAGCAGCTCCATTCCCACCCTTAATGAGCAAAGAATGATCAGGGCAGGGGGCAGGAGGCACCTTCTTTGTAAAGATCTCCTCTTCACTGCAAGAACTCCAGGGACTTTGAGACAAATCAGAGCTAAAAAGCACATTGCATCCCATCCTTCTTGGGTTTTTAACTCCATGCACTTTGTTGGTGCTACTGCACTAAAGCACTCGGCTCATTAGAAATATGCAAACAACCTCTGCTTTGGCAACCGCGCCCAAGGCTTTATCATCAGAGCTCTTGCTCTAAATGGTTTATATCCCTGTTTATCCCAATCCGATTGGGACCTGCAGTTACTTCCCCTGGAGTTCTCAGCCTCAACTGGAAGCGCGGGGACAAGGCCTGCTCCGGGTTCTCCGGCAGGCGGTGCTGGGAGGAGGAGCGCAGCCCACGCGCCGCCCCACCTGAGGGGCCCCCGGCTCCCGAGGGGGCTGCAGGAATAATCAAGGGCTTTGCACAGAACTGAAGAACAGATACGGAAGCCACAGACCATGCCACCTTTGTCTGGCCTGACTTCCACCCAGCTCCTCACGCGTCTTGCCCTGCAGCCCCCTTCACCCATCGCAAGCTGGTCTGGCTGAACAGACCGGTTGCTCACACATCAGTCACTGCGAGAAACTCTTTGCTTTACAGCTGAAGAATTATTTCTTTGCTCTGGGTAAAGACTTTTTTTAATGATATTTATGACCAAAAGATAATGACAGACTGAATGGAAAGATTTGTAGGACTGCTGTCAAAGTTATGAAGAAAATCCACATGCGATCTCTGAAACATCAAATGATTCAGCCTAAAGAAAACCACGCCACTAGCTTGTTGACACAACCAACTCTCCAGTAACAACAGTTTGTACAACCCCAATCCCCATGCAACGCAGCAACAATAAACTTGAGGATGAAGGCTAGATTACAGTAACAGCTCTAAAACAGCAAAGTACTACCAACACCCCAGAGAGCAAAAATAATTCTGCTAACAAAACACATTTTACTTTCAAGAGGCTCCTGGAAAAGTAAATATCAAAACATTCAGATAGTGTCCTTTCTTGATGAAGATTTCACTCAAGTATTTCGCTTGGTAATGACTTTGTTTTATATCATCCATCTGAATATTTCATTGGTGGAAAAAAATGTCTGAAGCCTACATTTTGTGCACGTGTACAATGTTACAGGGTGCAGATGCCCCAGCACTTCAGCCCTCAAGAACCTTTGACAGCCTTTGAAGCAAAAGGCCAGGGGGTTTGCTCGAGGATAAACTCAGGTTTCCATTTTGACTCTACATAACCACCTTCAGCTTTCCAGTGGCTGCTGCACACATGCACACAACACATACAGCTTCTTTCCGATGAAGCTTCTGAACTGTGCCTGCCAAGCACTACGCACGAGCCCATTTCTACCCTCAGGTCTACGTGCAGGACTCTTACTGATTTCAGGAACCCACACGCTTTAAGAATTTATATCAACAATTTTTCAGTGTATATATACACACTGAGTTGAAAAACTCAAACTCCTGAAGCCACAATCTTGAAGGGAATCACTGCAGGCAGGGTACAGGGCTCAGGTGCCACAAGGATAGGCAAGAACCCTAACGCCCTGCTCTGTGCGATGCTTAGCGGTACAGACGAAGCAGGCTTCCTGCTCTGCTGACGGATTGAGCATAAGAGTGGGAAGAACAGGAACGAGGAAGATATTTCAATGATCCTTGAGGTCCCCCCTTAAGTTGTTATGCCTTGCAGGCTGGTTATTCCAAGGAATAAGCTTAATATTTGAGCCATGTTGGAGACAGCGTACACATTGACATGCTGTGCTTATCTGCCCGCTTCTCCTCAGGGAAGCTGTCCCGGTTTCCTTCCTTACTTCCAAAGGGGAATTCATATACAGTTGTTCCCAATGTGAGACCTGAGTAGGAAGAATTCAGAATTGGTAATGGGAAGGGAGAACATTTTTATAATGCTAAAGAAATACTGCAAATCACTTCAAGAACAACCTACTGTCCTCTTCCCGCAGCTGTTCACCTCCCGCTGGGTAGCTCAGGGTGCCTCTGCGCACCCCAAGGCGGCTTCTGTCACTGAGGCACAGCCTGCACAGGGCTGCAGCAGGGACACCGGGTACAAGTGCCCACAGAGGCTGCTCAGCCCTCGCAGCGAAAGAGCGATGCTATCTGTCAGTCACTCCTGGGGGTAGATAGCCCTCCCAGAGAGCCGTCTGCTCAGCCAAGTGTGGCTGAAGACAAGAAGGGCCGTCTCCCCAGTTCCTCTCTGCTCCTTTCCAGAGAAGTTCCCTTCCCAAGCATCAGAACCATAATTGGAAGAGATTTTCTGACTGCACAGCAGGTGGGCAGCACAACAAAAGAAGGGGCTTCCTCTACAGAGCATCCTGCAAACCCTGAGACATCCAGTCCTAATAGAGTTATTTATTTCAAGCCCTGCTAGCCCAGCTGTGCCATCACTATCAGCATTGTTAACCTCATTTGGGGTGAAGTGACAAGCACAAATCAAAGCCTGTTGTAAGGAAGCAATTAATCTGGTAGATGCAACCTCAAGCCCACCCTCTGGTGATGACGGGTACCTATCAGGCCTTACTGATCTCGGCAGGAGCCCCCAGCGCTCAGCATCTGACAGAACACTGGTACCACTTTGAGCTTGCTGCCCAGAACTACCGTCTGCATTTGACGAGTCCTAATCTCATGCCGGAGAGGCAGGACTGGATGCCAGTCCCCAGGCTGGTGCTTCGCCCTGCAGACATCCCTTCCTCCCTGCACCGAGCGGCCAGAGATGCCTGGCAGAGCAGCAACGAAGCCAAGCCTCGCCAGCGTACACGCAGCGAGTCTGCACACACCTGCTTCCTCACAAGAAGCAAATGGCTCGCCACCCTCTAACAGATGGCAATTCTCTTTCAAGTCCAAGTGACAAAAAGCCTTTCTGCAAAGTGAGGAGGGGGCTGTTCCCTTCCCCGGTGGTGGCACCGGCAACCGCATTCTCCAGCGCTTGCTAATGGGAGGCGACAGCAATACAGGTGCAGGACTGCCCCGATTGACCAGGCTTTCAGTCACCTAAAACCAAATCGCTCAGAAATTCAAGCAGAGGTTGTCGCTGCACTGCCACAGGAATCCCTCCATGTAGTATTTAAAAGAAAAATTAACAGCAACCAACAGCTTTTCTTTCCGCAGCCACTAATCCCGCTGACCACACATGTATTCTCGTACGTGACCGTTCCTAAAAGGAGCCTTGTCAGTCAGTGGACATCACCTAACATGCCCGCCCAAACGGGTTCGCTTCAATCTGGGATTTTGCTTTCTAAATCTCAAGGAGAAATTTTCCCCTTTGGACAACTGGCTGAGCCGAGCCTTCCTTAGCTTGGCATAAGATGATTAAAACCACGCTACCCGGGAGGAGAGAGAATGTGGAGCACCAGAGATTTATCAGGGACAGAACCAAGAATCAACACACAAAAACCACTGACAACAACTAATACAAATGTGGCAAAGACAAATAAAATCTCCGTTCCCCCCTCTTCTCCCCACCCCACTCCCCCCACCCCTAGCAAAATACCCTAATCATTCAGCCTGCTGCCAGTCAGAACGAAACAGTTCTGGTGCTGCTTAAAAAAGCATCCTCATTTTTGAGAGCCCTATGTTAAAACATGACTTGTGATTCACGGAGAAAACCTCCAAAGACAAACAAGGTTTCTAATCAACGCCCTGTGTCATTTGCTGTTGTTGCAAGGGTGCATTGTCTAAGGAAGGAGAAAACTGGCTCACAACTGGAAGAATTTAACAGCCTGTTTCACCAGCACAACTCAGCTTCTGACCAAAAAGCCTTTCAAAAATGATTTAAGGTATATCTGACACCTTTAAAAATAGGAAGGGTGCAGACAGGGAACTACTCAGAGGGGAACAGTCCATTAACAAGTGTTATCTGAGTGTTGGTGCCAGCTCCCATTGCACTTCTAACTCCCATTAAATATTTCTTTCCTGAGAAACAATCACAGAAGCCCTAGGGCACAGCACGCAAGGCATTTCAGCTCACATGTTAGAGGCATTAACCTACTGCCCAGCAATTGTGCATCATCATCAAATATCCATCCGTGACTCTTCTTTTTTCTGGGTTCACAAAGCAGGTCACAAGGAGAATAAAGCAAGCAAGAAGATACCAGGTCAGGCTGAGGTCTCGCGTCCCTTCTGTCTCCTCTCCAGATGCAGTCTGTCAGCATTGCTTCCCACCAGCAGTACATGCAGAATGCAGGGCCTTTTTAGGACCACTCCTTCATATTTGCAAGAAGCTACAAATGGTACATCTCCACCACCGGGTTCAGTTTTTACGCATCTTGCCTCTCTTAATGCAGGATCAGGCCCACTCGGATAACACCGCTGATAGCAGGAGAGCACAGACCTAACAAAATCTGCCCCAGTAAGCCACACCAAATTATCCAGAATAAAACTGCTTTGACTAAAAAGCTGGCACAGTTTATTAGAACAATACAGATAATAATCAGTCTGGGTGAGGAGATGGCCAACGCATTATTTATAAATTACACGTCTCCTAAGGACATCTCTCCTGGCACGAAAGCCTTCTTTAAAAACTTTCTGCAGTTAGAAAGAAAACACATTTCTGCTTTGTAAACTGGTACCCTGAAGAAAATCATTGCACAATATGATTCTGCACTCAGAATTCAAGAAGAAAAAGCAACAGCTTACAACCCCTGCAAAAGCTGCTGAAATACTAAAAGCATCTCACAAACTTTATCTGAGCTTCATCGCACACATAATCCCTTTTATTCTATAGGAATTCTGTTAGAAGTAAGGATTATTCATGCAAGAGCAACGCTGGATCAGGCCATAAGGCTGTGGTACTTGGATGAGTACTGGCATGTTCCCTTCCCTTCTCTCCCCCTGTAGGTAGACATTTCTGAGGGTCTCATTCTGAGGAATTTCTGCATTTACGTGACAGCAAGAAGAGGGATCCCATTAGCTCTCAAAGGTCAAAGACATTTAGAAATATGGATACAGGACCCAAAAGAAATCAGAAAGAATCTGATTGAATGGGAACTATTTCTGAAAAAAGGCGTGCAAACAACCATGCCTTCGGTGAAGCCAGATATTAACATGGTAAGCTACAGCTCTCCTGAATAAACAACGCTGCTTCTTCTGCTGATAAGCCTTCTTTTCAGAAGGCCTGAATACATGCCTGTAAAAACGTACTTTGAGATCAAAGACATCCACCTAAAAGGCTTTCAAATATACTTTGTATGGCATATGTATATATAACATTTCTATTCTTAAGCAAATCAAAAATGACAAGAAAATTGTGACACAAAGCAGTGACTATCCACCGGGGCAGCACAAAGTTAAGGGCAACACTGCTATTATTAACTCTATGTCATTGAAATCTTTCCCCACCTTCAGAAATACAGCCTGTAAGGACACAGTGTCAGCCCTTACTTTGAATTGTCTGGTTTTGTGTCGTCCCCCCCCCCCGCCAGTTTTGTGTCAACAAACAGCATTTCGTAACGGAGATGACAGCCTCTTAAAATACATCTCGGCAAGATTTCGCATGAATGCGTGGAGGGGGAACAGGGCTTCAGGGTTACCACGGCATGCGAGGGAGCCGAGTGTGTTAGCAAATATTCCCAGACGCTGACTTCCAAAAGGCTCATTTTCTCCCCAAAGCTATTTATATCCTTCCTGCGGCGACTCTCCAGTCGCCACCCCCTCACCCAAATGATCGGCTTTCCGACTTCCAACTGACTGCAGCCGATTTCTGTCGGTCGAGAGGGTGGAGAGAGAGGAAGAAACGCCGGCTCGGACAGCCTGTGGAACCGTCCCTCTATTATTAGTTGATGCCCAAACTCCAGCGGGTACGGCCGGCTGGGGATACCATCTTGCGTGCTTGAAACGAAAAAAAAAAACCCGAAGTCACCTCTCCTTTTCGCCCCCTCTCGCCAAACCAAGGCTGGAAGAGCCGCCCCGGCAGCCGGCGCCCGGCGGGGAAGTTTGCGCTTTCCAGCAACTTTCGGGCCGCTCCTCGCCTCGCCTCTCCCGCGGCCGGCGAGCGGAGACCCCCGCACCGGGCCGGGCCGAGCGGCTCCTGCCGCGGGGCGGCCCCGCAGC
>VXAL01018012.1:166118-189018 GCA_013399475.1 Chauna torquata | reverse complement strand
GGCTACGCGCAACGCCCGGCTCGGCGTCACCGGCGCTGGCCGCGGGCCGGTCACGGGGCCGGCCGGCACCCGCAGGGAGAGGACCGCCGTCCCCACGCGGCCCCCTTCCCTCCCCGGGCAGCCCCGGCCTGGGCAGCCGCAGGCCAGGCGGCTCGGGGCTGGCGCTGCCGTGCCCCCTTCACCTCCGGGAGAGGCAGGCCGGTAATACCGGCGGGGCGGCCGGCCTCTGGGGAGACCTCTCCAGCGAGTCTCGCACACGCTCCCCTGCTGCGCCGGCTGCTGACCCGCAGGCTGCTTGGTCCTGCGCACCAACGCGCAGCACAGGACCCCGAGCCCCGGCAGTCTGCATCCCGGCAGACATTTAAAAGCCTTCCAGTTCGGGAGGCAGGTAGGATCCCGACAGGGAGAGGTTGCTCCTCTGAAGCGCTCCACACCGTGCTTCGCAGGAGGGGTTTTCTTCTGCTGATGGATGGAATTGCTGCCATCCCTTGTCTCAGATGGGAAAAAGGAACATTTTGGGGTGACAGACCCAGACTCAGATTCCCAGTATCCTGGGAGCACCAAGAGTGCCGCCGAAACACATGTGGTCACATCCAGACATGCTACAAATGTCATGCAGCGAGGAGCACCGATACAGAAATGGCAACAAGGAGTTGATGATGCAGTGACTCCAGCTCCAGCTGGTTCAGAGAGCCAGTTCTTTTTTAATGAGTTAGAGAAACACTGTCGTTTTCCCAAGTCATCTTGGAAGTCAGCAGTAAAACCCACACTTGAATCCTGAAAATTGAACTTTCAAAAAAATCAGACACTGACCTGATGTGTTCAACACAGAGATGGATACACACAGCAACTTAATGCTTCAATAAAATACTAGCAAATCCTTCCGTGTTCCCTCTCCAGCTCCCGTACCATGTGCAGGCTATGGCTATGCCTTGCACGCTCTTCAGGACATGGCGTTTTCACGTTGTGTTTTTCTACTGCAACAGCCACATGTAGTTTAAGCCAGATTCGCACGGGTCATTACAGCTGAAATCACGGTTACCGATGTGCCACACAGAAATTTCCCATTTACAGCCTCCAAGTATGTTTCAGCAGTGGTGAGTGGATAATCTCTAGTGTATACACGGGAAACAGAGCAACAATATGATAAACAGTTTGTCTGTTGCTGACGGTTGGCAGCAGTGAGTAAATACTCTTCATCATGTAGAATTTGGCTTTCCAAACTCTTGAAAGACAAATTCTGTTGTCTGGCATACCAGTATTTTCTTTCCCAGATGACCTGAGTTAGCATCTGTCCAACAGACAAAATTGAACTCAAGGTATGGGCCCACGGGGTCCAGATTTCAGGTTCCTATTCTAACAGGATGCCCAAGGCCAACGAGGCAGCGCTGCAATTGCAGACGTCCTTTATAACACCGGATTTTCTGCACAAAGCAATCTGATCCTTTTGTCCTGTAGGAAAAGTCCTGTAGGAAAAGTCAGGGACACAACTTGTATTGCCACGGCTATCTGCTGCTTTTCCAAATGCCTGGCATTCGGCAGTTGGCCGCTCCGTGACTGCAAATGCATCGCTTGTATGCAGCAGCCCCCGTGCTGGATGCTCCTGCTTGTTGTGCTTAAACTGTGTACAGAGCAACTCTCCACCACAGGCACAGTAATCCGACACATTCGGAATTGCGTGGGTGATTTAGTTCTCTGGGACATGGCTCTCCAAAATCCTTACAATTGTTTTGTTTTCATCATCAGTATCCTTCGTAGCAAAATCTGACCTTGCAGTCTTATAGCAGGAACTGACCTCTAGATGTCAAATGTTGCTGCTTGGGTTTATTAACAGGAAAGCCTTGCCTCAAATGTCCCTTTTTTAAAAAACAAACAAACAAAAAACAGTCCTGCACTGCTGAGATGGACATTTTGTTTTAGCTTTGTTGCGGTTGTTTTTCTCTGTTATTTCAAATGCTTTTCACTATGTTGCACTTGTTGCAGTGATCTCTGCAGTCCATACCCGGATAGGCTAGTTAGTAGCAAGCTGCTTGGAAACAGTCTTAAACGTAAAGGGGCACAATGATGGAGTTAGGGGCCACACATGGCAGGAAGAAGTGTTGATTTACACCTGCAAGCGGCTACATTAACCCTGTCACCTCACAACAAAGCCCATTTCTCAGGGCACAAACGTGTATGGATTTATCAGGGGGCTCCTTTTACTACCACCCTGAAGAATGCTGTAAGATTATTTTCCGAGCTGTGCACCCAAGAGAGGAACATCCAGGACCCGCGTAAAACTCTGTGTATTACAAAGACCTTATGGCAATAACCTTCAAAATCAACGCTGCCCTAGAAGGGAGGGAGCAAATCCGTGGAGTTATCTTCCACCCTGTCGTGAATGACAGGAAAGATGGCATCGCTACATTATCCCTTGCATTTTCTGCAGCTGGTGCTGCTCCGCTGCGGCCTCTTCGAAGCACTGCCCAACCTGCAGCACCGAGCACCGCCAAGGCGCACAGACTGGAGCTGCAGCTGCCACGTGGAGTTCATTCGCCCTGGGCCATCGCCTCTGGAGCAGCTTTTAATATGTCAGTGCAGGTTCTCAGAGCAAGTGTGAATCAGCCTAAGGTTGCAATGGAAGCACTGTAATCCATACAGGATCCTGAGAAATTCAGTGTGATACCTGAAATACTGTCGGAGCTGCGGAAAAACAGGCAGCACCGCTGCCATTCTCCCACGACTTTTAGTGGAGAAGCCATGTAGGAGGAGGCTGTCTAAGTTGTTCTTATGGCTGATGTATTTGCGAATGCAGGTGAATGCTAGAGAAGGTGTGAGTTTAACTCTACCCTGACTGATTCTTTCAGAGGAAAAATGTGAGCCTTTGCAGCCAATAACTGCTGCATGGACATGTTTCTTTCCTTACTCCTTCAGGTAAACCAAGTGGAAAGCGTGGAAAGACCCTGGCCCTTCCCTGCGTGCGCTTTCATGCAGCGCCTGTGTGAGAAGGGAGGGTCATCCACACTGTCCTCACAAAGCACATCCCCTTTGTGCAGAATGAAGGACTCTGAGAGGAATGAGATGGCAAGCAGGTAGCTACTCCTTTTCCCCTCTCGGTAATTTACAGGCTACTTGTGTGTTTCTGATGGGCACCTGTAGGGGAGATGTCAGCATGCCTAGGGGTAGCACAGTTCTGCACAGGACCCTCCTGAGAAGGTGATTCAGTGTCCCAGCACACAGGCTTCAACTTCAGGCAGTTTGGCGCAAGCACCCAGCTTAGTACACGAAAGGCAGTTCAGCAGACAAATCTATCAGGTGAAACCTGAAGCACTTTCATGGAGTTAGTCCAGATCCACACTTGTGTAATTGCTAGCGCGGGTCTGCCCTCCATGGCTAAACACACACCTGTAACTGGAGCAGATGTGCACCTACATTCTTGACAAATCAGTCGCTGAGTGAGAGGCTGGAAAATGTTGGTTGACATACCATTAAAAGGAGACAGATAAGGGGAACAGGTAATTACGAGTCAGCAGTAGCTAATGCACATCCTGACCGTAGAGGTTTATTCTTCTCATTCAGGGCTCTTAAACCTGAACTACTCAGCTAATGTGTGGGGTTGCGTGATGCCAGATGTCAGTGTTTCAGAAAGAGGAGAAAAGAATGCACTTAATGTTGATGAAAACATAACAAGTAACTGTTGTACTTACCACAAGTCATGGAAATCCACACTGAGGAAAGGAAACAGCACCACAGATGTTTGCAGAGTTTCTGAGCAGAAGCGAGTAAGAATCGGCAAGTAAAAGCAAAGGGCGTCCTGAGGATACCACCGGGGATGGAAAAGAAACAGTACAGGGATGAGATAAAAGTTATTCCAGCCGAAGACAGTATTTTCCTCCAGCTTTTATCTGTACCTGTGCTCAAGGTGCAGATGCGGTGTGGAAAAAAATACAGGGGCATTCAGTCAGTCATTTTAGTTCAAACCCAAGTCACCTGCCACTGAATCATCTACCTTTGGGATCCAGACAGTATTTCTACACGATGTGAGGGTGAAACAGCTGAGGTCAGCACTAGGTCGAGTCACACAGCGTTGCACTCAGGTACCTAATGCAGCCATGCCTCACTACTGCTTTAATTTAAAACACGGTTACTTCACAGCAGTAATCAGCACTTGTTTTAGAGCTCAGTGCAGGGGATACTCAACCTCGACCCATATCTGACATGCAGATGGTATTTTTTTCGGTTAGTTAGACAATGATTAAGGATTGCTGTCTCATTAAGTGCTTCTGCTGTGCTCAGCGCAGTGACGAACATTGCTCCCCCAGCACCGTACAGTTGTTAACGTAGATTCTGTGGAGGAAATCTTGGTATTGCCATCCTATAGGTGAGCAGCCGAGAGACAAAGGAGCTGAGTGACGTGCCCAAGGACACACCAGAAACCCATGTCAGGGAAGAGAAGTGAACTTCAGTTTCCTAAAAACTGAGCCCTCAAAAGCTGTCAGTTCCTTAGGGCCTTGCTCTGTGACTGGGGCCTCTAAGTGCTTCTACAAAATAAATAGATTTTTCTTATTATTAAATTCAGACAAAGACCTAATGATGATTTGATTAGATCATATACGTACCTTTATCATGAGAACACAGCAGATTTTAAAGGGCTTTTTAATCTAGTGGAAAAAGACATATTACAAGAACCAATGGCTGGAGTTTAAAGCCAGAAAATTCAAATTAGAAACAAGGTGCAGAATTGAGGTTTTCTAACAGTAAGAATGATTAAATATTGGAAGAACTATCCAGGAATTATTTGCCTTTTGAATTCCTCACATCAAGACTAGATGTCTCTCCAGAAGATCCAATTTCGTGAAACACAAGTTACTAGGCTCAATAGAGGAGTAACTGGATGAGATGCCTGGCCTGTGCTAAGCAGGAGGTCGGATTAGATCATCTAATCGTCCTTTACAATCATAAATTCTATGAATCTATGAATAATAATGACCATCATTGTAAGTTACAGTTTGTAAAACAGCAAAGAGCACACTGCTACATAGCTGGAAGACAGAATAAAGCATGTTAACAAAAAAAAAAAAAAGAAAAAAAAAGAAAAAAAAAAAGCCCTTTGGTCTGGAACTAAACACGTGACTGGTAATTATTTAAAATCCATCCCCGTGGCTCAAAATTCTTCCCCAAAACAGTATTTTAATCAGGTTTCAATTGCAGGGCAAAAAAATAATAATCTATAGATCAAATAGGTATTACCACACTCAGACAGCATTACCAACATTTCTGCGTAATGTTTAAATGCCCAACTGATACAGAAATAGCTGCTCTTTTGAAGGAATTATACACAGCAAATATCAAAATTGGTGCTCTTCTATAAAAGGTTTGATAGGCCTGAGCCTGGGATTCCTCTGTTCTATTTGAGCAGCTATATAAACTTTTGCACTAGATCATAACATTCCGTAGTTGTGAATGCAACTGATTTTACAGAAATTTTGTCTTAGAAATGTCTCAGGGAGTTTTTCAAATAAAGACATTGGCACTGTTTTGTGCTTCTTTGCCTTTGAAGTAAAATTCTGTTACTGTCACACTGCAGCCTTGATCTTAAACTTCCACAACAGTTTAAAGCCAACCCCAAAATCAGGACTTGTGTGTCATCTCCTGGGGTTGCAAATGGGACACTTGTTTGTCAGGGGACTGAGTAAAATCCAGGGAAAGGGATCTGTTAGGCCTTCCATTTGCGTATGTGTCTAACATTCGTCTTCACATCACAGCATTTGAGCATCTCACAGTCTTTTACAGATTTATCTTCCCACCACTTCGGAAACAAGAAGTGTAATTCCCACGTCACCGTTAGGAAACTGAGATATGGGGCGCACAGAGTGATTTTCCTAACATCAAACTAGACGTTTGTAGCACAGCAGGGGGCTGCATGAAGGTCTTCCAGTTCCACAGAGGTGTGCCTTGTATTCTGGATTGTCATCCCCCTTCTCTGATTGGCTGTAATGCAAACGACAGAAAGAAAAGTGACGTTAAAAAATCACGTTGCACAAGCAAATTTTCCCTACAAAGTGCTGCATTTCTGATGGGGAGTGTGGGGTGGGGTGAGAGGGCTATTATGCTTCACGAGCTTCTGAAAATTGCTACAAATTTCTTTGTTAAAAATTTCAGTCATTGATTTCACGTGTGAATTTTGGAAAGAAACACACACAGACACACGCACACAGAAGTCCTTCTCTTGCAACAAGAGCTAAAACTATAAAAGCAAGAAGATGCGGAAAGCAGGCCTGCAGCAGTGTGGGCTGATATTCCGTCTTTAAATCATTCTGGCACTTGTTTTTTCCCCTCAAGGTGGAAGTGGTAAGCATCAAGGCAGAACTGCAGTAGCCCTAAATCAGGACATGCCTCTGTTGCTGGGTTTACAAACCAGAGTCTTTGCATTCCCAAATAGCTGTCTTGGAGGTTCTCTACAGTGTTAAGATAGTTTCTGCACAGCTGTTCCCTGCACACCAGCCAGCTTCCCTTCTTCCTCACCGTACATATTTTATTACCATTGGCACCTTCTGATTTTACTGTTGCCTTCTTTTCTGGCCACGTACAGGCGGCCCTTACACCTCTAGTGTTTGAAGGATCTGAATCTACCATGCTACTTATTCTGGAGAAGTGAGGACTGTAAAATCTTCCTGATTTTATGATATAAGCTGAACTTTGTGAATTCTTTGCTGTTCTAAGAGATTTTTTCTTCCTCTCTTTTCCCTAAAACTGTATCCTATCCTTCTGCATCCTCCCTCCCATTACTCACTCACCTTTCCTTCTGCTTTCTTACCTGCCCTATTGAGCTCTTTAACCCAAAGATGAGGTGACAGTGCTGTCTTCCCTCAAATCCACTGCCTCTTTTCCCTCGGTCTCCCTGGCTCTACCAAACCAAATTCTCTCTCCTTTTTTCTCTCTCCTCCACAGTGTTACATCTTCACTTCTTTCTGTCCCTACATCTGAAATACTCCTTTAAAGCAAGAGTCTCTGTCTTCTTGTGTCATTTTGATCTTTCAGTACTACCGATCAGGCTATTCCAAAATGACAGAAAAAAATCTCTGGCCTGTTCATCCCAGTTAGCACTACAGCAAAAGCAGGCAGCTACAGCAAGTGTCGGAAAATCAAAGAGAGAAGGATGTGTGCAAAGTGCACCCCATTTCCACGTTACAGGATGGTGAGTCACAGCGCATGCAGCTCACCGGGCAGTGACAACATATTGTCGTGATGCTGCATGTTGATATTCTGTAGTGAACACTGGAAACTGGTCGGATCACCCCCGAAGCAGCCCTTGTAATGTAGACTAAGTCAGGAGCCCACAGCGAGGTCCTGTGCAGAAGGTGTGCCCTCCCAAGGAGACACCGAACGTTGTTACAGCTGGCGGAGACGCACGGCACATGTCTGTAGCGCAACCACGTGCATCTCCCAAGGTTAATTCCTCTATGAGCTGTGGGTGGCTGTGGCATTTTTCCAGAAGACAGACATCTGCCACAGTTCCCTGAATTATGGCCAAGGTAGTTCATGATTCATGCATGCCCAGGGGCTGAGTGTAGCAAGTGCTTGGCAGGGCTGAAGTGTCCAGTGCAGCAAAAGGACCAGTGGGTCAGTGGCACTGGGTCAGGCCCTTCCATGTCTTGGGGTGCAAGGGGGGCATAAAAGGGACACAAAAAGATAAAGCCTAATACAAGTTACGAACACACAGTGGCGAATGTGTTCCATATGTAATCATCCCAGTGACTGCTCTTGACGCCAGTCACACTCCACCTTGCACTGTCACCCTCTCACTGCAAGCGAAGCACTCCGGCAGCGATAGGCGTTGAGAAGCGAACGCAGCCCAGCCACGCTTTCCCCCTCCAGTGCTTGCGCCACACTCAGCCATGCCGTAGTGCGGTCTGTGCATCGGGCGGATGAGCCTGCCCACGTGCAGAACGCAGGCAAAATTACATAAAGGTGTTAGCGATGAAAGTAAAGGTCGTGGCTGTGAAAAACTTTGAACAACAAATAAACATTCACGTGAGAATATATTTATTACTTTCCTCTAGGTAGCTTATTATTTTCTTTCTTGATATCTTCCACTTTGCCAAAATAGCTCCCATTGCATCCTTGCAGAGATAGCCACTTGCTTTGTATAATCCCTGAAGGTCTGGATTTTAGTGAAGGCTGCAGGCTTTTCTGTTCAGATGACAACCTTTTTTTTTGCAGAATCCAGCCCCCCTTCCTGTGCCATGTGCCAAATCATTCCTGCAACAGGGCAGCAATATCCTGTCCTACCTAGGGTTCAGGAAAGCAGAGTGGAGTTTTCAGTAATGATTTATGCATTTTTGCCTTCAAACTGTATAACTGGCCTGAACTCCCTTTTGCTTCTTGTGCAATAAATGGGAGAAAAGAAAGATTTGAAAAAGAGTAGGGATCTACATTTCTATTCTGTCCTCAATCCTGCAGGGAAGGAACTGGAAGAAATTCTCCGGATAGTTGCAGAAGGGGATTAAGCTCTGGCTGTTTTGTTTTAGGAAGAAAGGGTGCAGCAATTCTGCCATGATATTTTCTCTACATTAGGCTGTGAGAGATAATAGGTCTAATGGTTAAGCTAAGAGCATCAGGAGACCTTATTTCTAGCCCTAATTATATCAGAAATAATCTGTCTTTCCTTAGGCAAATCCCTTGATTATGTAGTGCCACAATTTTCCAGTCAGTAAAATGTTTAGACACCTCTACAAGATGCACAGATGAAAAACATTACTGTCCTCATGTGGCGTGATTCATTCACAAAGATTCACGCCTGCTAAAGTTCTGACCAAAGCTGATGGCCAAACAAAGTTTGCAATGCTTTATTACAGTCTGAATTGCCTCTTTATTAATTCAACAACAATATCTCTGAACACTATTTTATAAGCCCCGTGATACTTTCTGTTGGTATTGGCTTACAGTTTCTCAAGTCTATCTAAGTTTGTAACTATGTTTATTGCAAAATGAAAATCAATAACAAGGGCTTTAAAAAAAAAAATAAAAAAAGACAGCATTATATGCTGAAATAGAAGGGCAAGGAATCCTGTGCTTCTGTGCTGCTTTTAAAACTACCTGACAATAAGGTCTCGTCTTTGGCATAGAAATCGAGCTGTTCCATAGATGCATTGTTTGGACTACATACAGTGTGAGTTTGTTTCCCCAATCAACCCTCACTCCAGGTTTGTTTGTTGACTCTGGCTACCACCATACTGTTGCAAAGAAAAGAGGTATCCAGATATCAACACGATTCAAGGGCCTAGGAGACCGCAAGGGAGAAAAAGGGTATTTTCCGAATCAGTTCCCCATGAAATCGCTGGAACTAGCATTGTCCTGGGGGATAATAGAATGGATCATTAGGTGCCTTAAAAAGTTCACATTGGATTTTGAAGCCACCCTGCAAGATGAAAAATCGGTAGTTTAGGCAAATAAATAAAAGTCAGTGAATCCTCTTTAAGCTGTGAACACAGGGGCAAAAGGGTTGTAAGAAGAAAGAGATTCCATTCTTCACAAATGATACGGTTTAAAAGTCAGCCCCCTTCCATCTCAAATCCTTCTTTCTCTTCCCTGGTGATTTAATCACATAAGATACTGTAAATCAAATTGCTTCTTTTTCTCCTCAGGTATGAGTTAGCTCTTAATTAGGCTATTGGGCAAAAATGAAATGCATCCTATTAACAGTTTGGGTTAGTGTAACGATTAGAACATGTGTCTTCTACCAGCATTTCAGGAGTGTGATTCTGGTCTCAGACAGATGCTTTATCTATTGCTGAATTCATTGGAATTCATTCTGACTTATGCACACATACATGAAAGAATAATAA
Organism: Chauna torquata; assembly: GCA_013399475.1. NCBI lineage: Eukaryota > Metazoa > Chordata > Aves > Anseriformes > Anhimidae > Chauna > Chauna torquata. The sequence goes on along the minus strand of VXAL01018012.1, from coordinate 179,191 downwards.
AGCTCACAAGCATTTAATTTTTCTATTTCAAGCTTTTGTTCAAGTAAGAACACGGAACTGAATGCCTAGCTGAGTGACCAGATCATTTGGGCTGGATTATTTTCCCTCTATGCTTCCCTTGTGTACATCACAGAGTATAATCTAACATCCATTTTCAGGTGACTCGCAAACCTGGTGGGCGGATTCAACACGTTTATGGAGATCACTGGACATTCTCCTGAGATACTGCTCCGTCACGCTAAACTGGCATTGCTCCACAGCGTGATGAATTAACATCATCGTGCCGTGACGACACCAAGTGACGTGATGCGTTACATCACATTGTGATGGCACCTTCCCACTAGGAGAAGCTGCCCTACTCACTTACTCGTGTTATCAGTCAGAGGAAGGGAGCCCACTGCAGCTTCCAGTTGCCATCACGGCTGTGGCCTCTTGCTTAGCTATGCGCAGTCTTGGATCGAACCCCTGGCACACCTATAATGCAGATGTGGAACTGATGGGAGTTGACTCAGTTTGACAAAACTGGCATCTGAGTGGAACGTTTCTCGGATTGGCCTGGGATAATGACAATATATGTCTTCATTTTACAGCCGATTAAATAAATGCACAGAATTATTGTCAACATCTGGAAATACAACCTAAGAATTCTGGTGCCTCTAGACAATGCTGACTAATATTTACTGCCAAGCTTATTCTTTTCTGGGAGGTATTTACCAAGACTCATATAAGCCTCAGTTATGAAAACTTCTTCCCAATCAGGATTTTTCATAGGATGATTGAAGGTGTCCAAGGGAAAGGTGTAAACTTTGCAGACTCATTTCACAGCACAGATTTGGATTGCTTAGTGTCTTACATCCTGTTTTAAATCAATCGCTGCAGTTTAGGATAGCTCTCCGGAATGAAAAGTAAAGCCCTATCCAAGGTACTATACTACTACCAACTCCCAGCAGAGCAAAGCATGCCTAACATTTATGCTCAGAAATAGGTCCTTTTCCACTGCTAGCTATTTTTCATGTGAGCAGTATAAAGCAAAATGGAAATGATTCCTGCACGAGCTAGTGTGACTCGGCTTATAACATCAAACAGGAACCCAGAGAACAAAACATTAGTTTCATGCTAGCTACAGTAAACAACATTAGACTGGCTGAGAGCTGTAGCTGGGTCCCAGGCAAAACAAGGTCTTTGCTAAATAACATCAACACAGTAACTAAAATGTGAATAACTAAATCATACACTGTGCAAACTGAACCACCAAATGAAAGTAAAGCACTGAATTATTTGAATGTTCTTCAAACCTGATTTAAATTTCACCCACTACTGAGACCTCCATTTACTGGCATCATAACTAATAATGGGAATGCTACTGAAATGTCAGTTTTAGTGAGAAGCCCATTAAGAGAATGAGGAAAAAAAAGAGACATCATACAAGAAAACCAGCCGTTTACAACATGGCATATAAGCTCCTTGCACTGAAATACAAAATAGCTGGAAATAAAAGCCAGGCAGTAAACTGTCCTTTTTCCAGCACATTCAGTAATCACATCCATCCAGAGCTTCACACAGGAAGTCCTGAATATAAATATTCTACAGCAGATGCTGCACTGGCATTAACGTTCCCTGTTGGGGGACTGGATGATTCAAAGGGTAGTAGAAAATCTGTACGCCTTTAAGATATTGGTCTGAAACCAGCCCAGGTTAATTTTGGTATGAAAGTCATTTCCATCTGAGAGGATTTTTTAGCCAGCTGGAAATGAACTGGAGGTCTACTATGTCCCAGTCTCAGCTGGCAACTCTACAGAGATGCTGATAGATCAGGGAGACTGATCTGTTCCTAAATCCTGCTGAGAGTTCTGGCTCGTGTAAGCATGGAGCTGCTTAGGAGGCAGGCATTCCTGTGCAATGCTGTGCATGCACACTCTTACTCCAAATTAAAGGTTATGGAGACTGAACAAATCCCTGCATGTCAGCCGAGCTGTGTGCACATTCCTATCCCCTGCCCCCAGCTGCAAGGCAAAGTACGCCGGTGCAAACCACCAGCGAAGGAAAGGCCGGTGCCGTGGGCTCGGGGGGCACACAGGTGTCCACACATACCCTCTTGCCACGGGGGCATTGCCCCCTTCAGCGTCTGTGTCCAAGTTTGCTCCACTATTTAACCAAAGCAAGAACGAAAGGTTGCACACAGGGTTAAGATTAGGCTTCACAACTGGCTGAACATTTATAGAAATATGCTTTGCTCTTTCCTTGCTCTGCTCTAGTTACTGCCAACTAGGATCCCAAAGCCCTGGAGAGTGCTAGAACACTCTGCGTCTTCTCTAAACGCTGCCAGTTGTGTGATCTTGGGATTTTCAAGTGCTTCATTTCACATTTTCCCATGTTACCTCCCATCAACCATTTTCTAGCCCATTCCCCTGGCATATTTTGTACTTTTTGAAGAATTGTCTAGCAGATTCTTTGAAATCAACAGCGTATCTGATGTAAGTGTCATAAAAAGCACTGTTACACTGCATGCAGCCTTGTTCTTAGTCACTGGGGAGCTGGGAAACTACACTGAGGGTCTTTGCAAGCGACCCACCCCTGTAAGAACCTGGTGGCCCCAAGAATGACCTCCTCATTGCTCACCTCTGTTCTGGAGTCAACACACGGGACCTCCTCGTGCAGCTTGAGCAGCCTAAGAGTCATCCAACCCTGTGATGGGAGCTTTTTATCAACATCTTTCCTGAAGTCTAAACAGGTAGAAATATCATACACATTCATTTTATCAGCTCTTTTACTGACCTCACCAGAGAGAGTAATTAGGTTGGTTTGGTATGGCTTGTTTTATGTACAGTTCTCTTGATTTATAAATCTTGCTATTTCAGCCCATTCCATCAAACTGGCCTTTACAATCGGCTCCACAGGGCTCAGCTCTCCTCTCACAGGAGGGTAAGTCAGGAACGTTTGCATGCAGTGAATGCTGCCACCCTGGTTTGAAATCAGGGTCCTGATGATTAGAGTCAGTCCTCATAATTTCATCAGAGGCTGAAGCTAAACCAAATGAGTGATATTTACATGATTGACAACTTTTTTTAAGCTGGGTTAACACGAGATATCTTCTCATGAACAAATTGCTAGCAACACGAAACATTACACTCACACTGGCTGGTCTGTTACCCCTCGTCTACTATGTCCCTAAAATATCCCAAGGCAGATATGCCACATTGCACACAATATGCTTATTAGCACAGTTAGGAGCCATTAGGGAGAACTAGCAGAAGTGTTGTTAAAAGGCCTGATAATGAGGAAAAAAAATTCTGGTGCCACTCAAGAAATGCAAATATGATATTGTAGATGACATAAACGGACTGGGCTTATACCCATAACTGATACTGCAGAAAGGAAGAATTTGGTGCCAGCAGCCAGCAAGTTGTCCAATAAGGGAGTCGGAAACCTCCTTACTCCATGAAATGCAAATTCTTTGAACCTGGTAATTTATTAGGTCCACATTTTTTAAACAGTCAGCATGAATCTGATTTCTCAGCTTGTAAACTCATCAGGGGAAGGACAGCCTGCAGAGCTGAGTTCAGGGAGATCCTGACCCCAACTGGTGCTACTGAACAGCAATAACGAAAAGCCAGTGACACCTTCATCCGTTGTGCACGCTTGTAGCTTGCTTATTTAGCCACCATCACCATTGTCCTTAAGACTTTACTCAGTTGCTGTCTCTCACAGATGGATCTTTCTTGCACCAGTAAACTTCACTCAAAGATTCCCTCCGAAATGGATATGGCCTCTTTCCGTACATTCTCAGTTACTGTGTTTTCATTGATTAACTGTACTTTCACGTTCTACATTTCTGAATGGCTGACAAGAGTAGGCTACCACACTGCTCTGCTGCAGCCGTCCAAGGAGCACGGCTGGAGATGAATGAAGATTTGCTTAAAGCTGGGCAGGAAAACACATTCTGAAAAGAGCTCAACTCCCAATAGCAACTTCTATCTGGATGTGACTTGTCAGGCTGAGAATAAGGTACAAAGCTCCCGCTGGCGTTGTCTCCAAGGCAGGAAGCTATATCCCTCTCCAGAGCTCTGTGAACGGTGTATAGCCCATAGAGAACAGCTGGCCCATCTCTTCGGATTAGCTCAAACGAATCCATTTCCTTGTCTCCTGCTTCCCTACAAAGTCTGGTGTACCCAAAACCCTCATGGTCCCTTGGGAGTTGCTGGGTACTATAACCTATGCCTCTTTACTACCTCAGTTAGAGAGATCTCAGTAGCTTTGCTTTATGCACAAACAGTGGTGGCAATTCCTGTTATATTTTGAGTACTACCTGGAGACTCTGTTAGGGAAAAGAGGAATTTCCTAGTCCTCAGGGTTCCCAGGCAACCATGTCAACCAGACAGGTTTGGAACCCAGAAGGCAAACCTGAAGAACTGGGAACTTATCATTTTTAAGCCAACCTAGTGAAATTCAGAGATTTAACATTTTTTTGAACAGCAAGGCTTGATGATATTAAATTGAGCTTCACGTCATACATCTGGGAAATGTAAATACTATTATGCCAGCTTCACTGCTGTGGGAACTCAAGAAGGATCCCATTGTAAAGTCAATGACATTACAGAGTCTTGGAAAGTAAGACTGGAAGAGACTTTGAGAGAGCATCTAGCACACGCCCTGGCCCCAGCACAGGAATAGTTACGCCTAAGCCTAAACCTCCACAGTCACTAGCTCTAACTGGGACTTAGTGATGACTTGAACATCATAGCTTTGAACAGCAGTTTTCTTAAGTAAAAGAAGCCAGTATTTGTAAGCAGCAGACAGTTCTGACATGCATAATATTGCTATAAATTGTTCAGTGGTTAATAGGATACACATTGCCCAGCTACTGATGTCCTGACCTAGCCTTAGACTATGCTTTATCATTTTAGTATTTATTAAAGTTTCTCTTGTTAGCAAATGTGCTCTTCTTTTATTCTCCTTGGAGATATAGGAGCTTAGTCCGTCGCTTCTGTGTGCATTCGTGGCTCTGGGGACGAGTCTGTTCCTTTCTGAAGCGAGAACCAACCTGGATGTATCCCAATGCCTGCCCTGTGCTCTGCTGCAATTAAATCTCAAATAGTAACTTGAAGCAAGAAGAAATAGATAAATGTTGGACAGGCCCACCTGCAAACAATTTAATGAAAATTGTACTGTGTTTGGATGGCTTTGTATGACAGTTTTATGTGCCCTGAATATTGTGGTTCAGTCTGCAGTAATCAGAAATTCACATCCAAAAATTCTCTTTGATCTGGTATCCTTACTGGCTTTTCTACAGGAAATTAAGGAAAGCACGCAGACCAGACTGGTCCTTGTGCTCTTTGAGAAGGTCTCACCAACTTTATATGAGCAGTACTTGGAAAGTGAACTATCCAAAAGTGTGAATACCACATCTTTCACCAATATAAAACTGGTCATGACTTCAATCAAAAAAAAAAAACCCAAAGTATCACTGGCTGGGTGGCTCGTATTCTCCCACTGACAGCAAGCTTTTAATTCAGTCCTTGCTCCTGCATTCTTAAGAACAAGAGGCTTCAGAAAGCTCAGGAATCTGGCCCAGTAGTTACAATACTAGCTTGAGACACATGAAAGCTACAATCTGCACTTTGCTTTGCTATCATCTTCTCCATGACACTTCCTCTGCCTGGAATCGTTTCAGCTGTGCCCTATTTTTTGTCTGGTCACCAAGGCTCTAATGTAGCAGTCCTAATAAAAGCAACACAGTAGGTATAGGGAATGCAAGCTCATCTTTGCTCAGCAGTGCAATAGCTTCTTGGAAGCAAGCAGAGGTGCAAAATATAACTAACTACCTTTCCTATCAAAATCAGCAGGAGAAGCCAAAGCTATAGTATCATCCTACTTAACGTGAGCGAGTCCTGGTGCAATACCCTTTTGCAGCAGTTTGATCAGTACTGCCATCTCTGTCTTAGAAAACTGAAGAAGCTGACGACGCTGAAGCCTGGTGACCAGCCCAGGATGCACTGAGTCCATTTCAGAGCTAGGTTAGAAGAGAGCTCCCAGAACCTGGTCCTTTGGTCAGACCACATCTCATTCTTCCTCACTCTGTCACAGAATACTGAGGAAAAAAAACAACCTTGCAGAATCCCAGAACAAAAGTCACAAATAGAAAGAGCAATTAGAAGTGTTATCTGGAAGTAACCATGTAATATCTACCTGTAAAATGAGAAGGGGCCCAGAATATGGCTTTTTTGGGGGGGTTTAGATAGGACTGCCCAAGGATGGCACTCAATACGCCTATATTGTGCTGTGGTTTGTTTATGGCCTTTGATTACTTTTTCCTAAAACATTTTCTCTTATTCAATCCATCTTCTATTTTCTCATTCTCCAATTAAATTATTTTGGTCATTTAACTTCCTGTAACCCTTAGATCTATTTTTTTCTGAAAGAATACTGTATGCCTAAATAAAATATAAATATGTATTACTAGTAGCAAGGCCTACAGTTAAGGTTGCTCAGCTTTCTCACATATGACACTGTTTGGGAATGGGAATCTGTCTTTGGCCATCTCCAGGAAAAAAGCTAGTTCTGTGGAAGGAGGAAAAATGCAGTGAGATGAAGAAAGGGGACTTGGAGCAAGAAGGCGGGGAGCAGCAGAAGAGAGCTAGCATTGGAGGCATTAGAAAGAGCAGCAGTAGAGGGGAAGGTAATAGCAGGCAGCAGAGTTAGAGTGGGAGCGAAAAAGGCACAAAGAGGTGGGGAGAAAGAGCCCCAGGACTGGCTGGGCACACAGGGAGAAGACGTCAGTTTATGGGTCAAGTGGATGGCAGAAGAAGAGGCGTGTAGGATCAAAAGAAAGCTCGGAGGGAAAGAAAGCACAGGGTAAGTACAAACTTTGCTTTAGGAAGGGAGACAGAAATTCAGACAGTGAGTTGAAACTGATGGAATTTTACTTGTTGATGGAATGAGAAAAGCTGGGGGAAAGTGGAGAGCAGCAGAGGAGAGAGAACTGACTGAGAGCAAGGGAAGTACAGCACAGGCCTGAAACTGAACCCATTCCTCCTGCTTCATCCATTATCAGCCAGGGTTGTGAAATTTCCTGACAGTCTGCATCTGATTACTTCTTTATTCTGCATCCTATAATGTCAGGATCGTATGACATACAGCAGCATAACAGTGTATCCTGCTAGCTCAAGTGATAGAAGTCTGTGCTATAGATCTGAAAAAAGCAGTGTTGAAATTTTGATGCATGATTTGCTACAAGCCTTGCTCCACCATGGGTCTAAACATCAAAATCTTAATGATTAGGGAAAACCATCCCTTTGCTCTAGTGAAAACAATTACACTATAAAGGACTTTAAAGACTGCTAATGTTGCAACAACAGTGATCAAGAAGGAATGCGACAATCAGGTCACAAACATAAAAAAAAAAAGAAGTTTGTTCAACAGATTTTGCAGGTAGGACTTGAATGTGTGCGTGTGTCCATAAAACTAGAGACAGCAGGCTTGGATGCTATTCTTAAGTCTGCCAAAAGAACTGTATGACCTCAGGCAATCTATTAACCTCTCCACACCTCAACCTCCCCATCTATATAAAAGAATGAAGATGACATATTTTATACTTGACAGGTTTGTAGATCACTAAGACCTACGAGATACACCCAAGGGTAGCTCACATTAACCAGCTAGTCCTGCATCTCTACATGGGAGACTTGTTGTTTCCATTTTATTCACCACCCAATGCAGTCAGAGTTAAGTCAGAAGTCAGCTCCTGTGGTCCATTAATATACACCCTGGCATCTCTCAACGCTGCGCTCAAGAACTAATCTGCCTCCAGTCTCAGCTAATTGGAAAAGGTTTTTTTTCTCTGTTACGTGGATTTCCAAAGTTAAGTCTTGAGTGATAGACAGTGCTGTCACAGCAGCATTAAGTGTTTAGAGAGTGATTATTCGTGAAAGACTTTCATTTTTCAAACTTCTGCTTTTAGAAAAAACTGTGGAAATAAATGGGAACACCAAGGGCTAAACAATACTTCGAGCATTACAACAATGATGTCCAGAAAGGGGATGCAATAGCCCAAAGCCTTGCCTGTTGCATTTACAATTACAAGAATCTGCAGGTTTCCTCATATGACTGTTTGCATTTAGCAGCTTGGCATCATGTAAAATCCTATTCATAACAGTCAGTGTGCTCCTGAGAGAAATCACTCTCAAAACGTCAACATACTTTTTGTAACCTTTCTATTTAATAAAAAAGAGACAGCTTCAATTAGTGAGGAGTATTCCATATAAATTAGATTATTTTAAAAGTTCCAGCAATATTATAAGATATTTTTAGTAAATGAACAGCTGTCACTTTGGCACCATTTGTAGCCTTTTACTCTTTTTTTTTTTTAATTTTGATACCTGGTCACTTATTCTTTATGAGTCAAACCCACACTCATAATTTCGCACTACAACTAACAGAAACCATGCCTGTTAAGAAGATGAATAAGGAACATTCAGTATTTATGATCCCACTGCTGCCTAAACACCGAGCCATGTGGAAGGTGAAACTTGTCCCATAAGTTCATACGTTCTCAATCCATGGATCAGCCCAGACGGGACTGACTCTGTGGAAGGGCAAAAATGGTCCCAGTTTAGATCAGCAATCCACCTCACCGTCCTGCCGAAGGAAATCAGCACGCCGTGCCCTGGTGATGCATGGACAGTCCAGGCTGCAAGCACTGAACGGGCAGCTCTGCTAGTGCCTCCCTAGACGAACACGCTAGCTGTTAGGAGAGTAAATCCCAAACCTAGTTCTCAGCAGAGATGGAAAAGCAGGTTCTTTCCTAGCAGCACAGCTTTGACATATCTTCCTCCTCTTTCATTCTCTTGGCCTTCCATCAGTACCAGGGCTGGAACACTTCCTTTTCTCTTATTCCCTAAAGAAATATTTAACTTGCATTTTAGCAAAAAGCTTTTATTATTAATATTATTATTATTATATACAGATTTATCAGTGAAACTCTTCAGGGGGAAAGCTTTTGTCATCTGTGAAAGTGCAGCACAAAGAAACCTGGCTTTATCTTACTAATTACTGCAGTGCCTCCCCAAATCCTATCAAGCTCTTGTTATTAATCAGTTAGAACACTGTTGCCTGTATGGCAGTATAACATATGCCAGGATGAGATCTGTTTGCAGAACTCCAGTCTTGGCAATGAGCAGGGAGATGCTGATGCCAACAAGAGCAGTCCTGCTGCAGCCCATCAGCTGGGTCAGGGGCCAGCAGACACGTGAGATCTCAGGTGTTCGATCCAGGGGACTGTGGATGCTGTGCCCATGTCTACTTTCCCAATTTTGTCCCTACAATAACAGCACATTTGCAGTTAGCCTTGAGCCCAGAAACAAATTTACTGGGATAGACGATGTGGATATAACTGTCGTGGGTATCAAACACTGAGGTCCCACGAAGAGAAGGGTTGTTACAGCTCTTTCACCTTTCTACCTGCCCACAGACTTTACATCTGTATCACAGCAGAGCAGAGGAACTGAGAAAAATCTTATCACTAAGTTGTTTTTACTGTCGTCACCCCAAAGCTTCTCAGTGATAATATATGGATTACATATTATTTATGTAATAAATAATATTATAAATAAATAAAAGTTATTCTGACAATTCTATGCAACCAGCAACTTTTCCAGTGGAGGCAAGCTTGAAACTGCCGAGAAATTTACTAACAAATGAATGGATCCAAGCCCCAAGGTGCTAAATCCTTATGTGAACACTGGCATGCTCTCTCTTGTGAGAGGAGTGTGTGCAAGCTCCTCTCAGATCAGTTAGTATCAGAGTCTTGACTCAGCTCTTCAAGCAGATTCCTGCTTAAGGCAAGTGAGAATTTTGCTCCAAGACAGGCTACCGCGAGGAAGGCAGAGAACAAAGCAGACATGCAACATTCCTTTAAAAGACAAGGTGAATGTCTACCAAGGAGAGAGTTGCAAAGGCTGATGAAGAAAGTTGGACAATAGAATTTCACTAGAAAGTGGCTGAGATTTGTGCCAAGTGTAGAATGAAAGGTCTAGAACAGAACTGCTTCCTTGGGGATGTGGGTGGAGAAATATATAAGAAACAAGAGAAGTATCATGTGATCTTTCTCTTGAGACCTCCTTCCACTTTCTGGCAATCGGCAGCTCAGAGTGATGATGCAGCTGAACCCATCCCTCTTCCACTTCCGAATGTCAAAACATTTTGTTAACAGTGGCAGGTCAAGTTTCACAGCCAGGCTGAAAATGGTCATGAAACGGGGAGACAGAGAGATGAAAGAATTTGCAATACTGAGAAAAGAATCCAGGAAATCTTGTGGCTGATCATCTGCTTTGTGCATCATCCCATTTTCTCTCCTCAATAGGCAATGCACTGTTTGAAGTATACTACATTCAGTAAATACTGTTCAAGCATTAGCACACAGTAATCTCACCATGGTGTTTTTCCATATTTTCTTCAATGATCAACATATAACATACCCTCTTTCATTTCACACGTTGCTCCTTTACCATTCTGGTTTCATTATTTCTACAGTCTGGAGCTATTTAATACATGGTTTTTGCAAGAAAACACAGAAATCATTCTGCCTTCAAATACAAGCTGCTCTCAGTCTTTTGTAAAGAAGGAATAACTGCTGGCTAGGTATATAGGGTTATCCTCTTTTCAAGATGTGCTGTGGGATCGTAAATATCCATCTGGACAGGGCGTGGAGAGAGCAGATGGGGCTTCAGTTTACCATTTACCCTAGTAGCAGCACCAGTAGTTCAACGAGGCAGCACGTCTCTCCAAGCCCTGGCTCTAGCTTAGTGAAAGTTGACCTCCTAGCGAAGGAGTGAGAGTACTGAGTCAGTCGTACAACAACGAAGCGGGAGATGGGAATGGCTCATAAATTTGTTTTGTATTTCAGCGTGCCATTAATCTACTCATAATTAGGACAAAGCACAGGATGAAACCCTAGGCAGGCACTGATGCTGCCCTTGCTACCTGTGGATTGATTCTCCTCTCACTCTTGCTGGTGTTACATCAGTGATTTGCTGGTGTTTCTCCAGTTTACTTTGCCGCAGTGAGGATATGAATCCGGCCCAGAGCTCTAATATCTGTTCTAATTTAATTCGTGTCTCAGTCTCCACACGGGAATTCTCATCTAGACACAGCCTCTTTTGGGCCTTGTGCTACTTCCAAATATAGGACCTTTTCCCACTAGTGCCGGATTTGGTGGGAAGACCAACCAGCTCTACTCCATTCACATGTCTTGCTCCATGTTTTAAGATTTGATTTAAGATGTTTCTCTCCTTCTGCCTACAGCCCCTTTTAAGCAGATTGCATGTTTTAATGTTTTGCTTAGTTTTTTTTGTACATAAAATATAACGAAGCTAAGCACTTTTACACTTGCCAAGACACTGTGCAGACATTAATTCTCTTAACCACCTGGGAGGTAAGTAAAATAAAGAGCATTATTAGTCTCTCTACCTACGTCTTTCCAATGCATTCAGCAGCAGAGTAAGGACATGTCAGATTCTACAAACAGACAAAACGAGGCTGGGAGATTAAGGAGCGAACCGTGCTAGGACAAGGAGGAATGTGACCCAGAGAAATCAGCATGCGCTGATTGGAGCTGGAACGTGCAGAGAACCCACACCCCTGTGTACTGTGAAGCTGTGCTCTCAGCAACGGACTCTGGATGCAAGTTAGATGCTAAGCTGAGGCCAGTGAATTTACACAGACATGATCATCACTTTCTAATTCTACCCTATAAGGGATACGCCTTCAGAAAGCAGACAGCTCCAAAGTTTTATGGAGATGATTGCTTTTCTTTGGGGCCCACCGTGAGTGTGCTGGTGTGTTAGGCTGCAGATGTAGCTGCTGTGATTTGCCCAAGGTAATGCAACAGAACGGGCCAAAGAATTGGAATCACAGAGAACTTGGCTCTCTGCTCCAAGTGCAGTCCAGCACAGCATTATTATCTCGGTGGTTTTCTCTTCTCCTGCATTAATTGACAGATTCACATTTAATACCTGTACGTCCTTAAACACTTGAAAGGACAAACTTGTGAAATGAACCATTTTCCTTTTTCAACAAACTCAAATGTCACAGATGACACCCCAGAGCAACTCCTTTCCATGAGTAAACACCCAGGAAAATCCAAGGAACAAACCTGCCGGGGAAGAAGGAAACAAAATGTCATAGTGTAACCAGCTGAGTATTTGTTACAAGACTGGTCTGTGCAGATCCAGAGAATGTGGGCCTGCTAGAGCTTGAAGCTCACACAGTAGCATCTCACTGGTGTTAATTCTGGAGAACCGAGCTCAAAACCTGCTGTGTTGGCCAAGATGGAGGACAATCACAATAAGAGGCAAATCCTTTTATTATATGTGTCATTGCAGTAATCCGACACAAATCTCAGAGAAGACTATGAGTTTTGCAAGAGTATTTTAGTTGCTGTGAAAATTATTCCAGCGAAGAAATGGCAAAATGATCTTAGCATCGTTCAAGTTGCCTGTCAGCCTTTGAACAAGAATCCCCAGAAAGAAGTCTGAGAGGTGTGGTGGTTTTACCCAGGTGAGCAGCGGAGCTCCACCACAGCCGCTCTCTCACTCCCCTCCTCAAAGGAAGAGGGGGAGAAAATGCGATGGACAAGGGCTCAAGGGTTGAGATAAGGACAAGCAGGTTACTCACCAATTACCGTCACGGGCAAAACAGACTCAACATAGGGAGACTAATATAATTTATTGCTATCACTAGCGGACTAGAGCAGTGAGAAACTAAAAGCAAACTAAAAACACCTTCCCCTCACCCACCCTCTTCTACCTCCTCCCCCCGAGCGGCGCAGGGGAACGGGGAATGGGGGCTGCGCTCAGCCCGTATCGCTGCGTCTCTGCCGCTCCTTCATGGTCACTGCCCTCCCCTGCCCCAGCGTGGGGTCCCCCCACGGGATGCCGTCCTTCCCGAACGGGTCCTGCGTGGGCTTCCCACAGGCTGCAGCTCTTCAAGAGCTGCTCCAACGTAGGTCCGTACCACGGGATCCATCCTTCAGGAGCAAACTGCTCCAGCACGGGTCCCCCACGGGTGGCAGCTCCCAC
>VXAL01018012.1:130049-165882 GCA_013399475.1 Chauna torquata | reverse complement strand
ACATGGGGCAGCTTCTGGAATCTTCTCACAGAAGCCACCCCTGTGGCCCCCCTGCTATCAAACCTTTACCACATAAACCCAATACAAGAGGCCACAGCACCAGGAGGACACCAGGAAATGCTGAGGTTCCTGCTGACCTCTCTGCACAAAGGCAAACACTGTTGTACAGACCAAGGCAGAGAATACAACTACATCACACAGCACCAACACAGAGTTTAATTTTATCTTCTGGGGGAACAACTCTATCTGTTGTAAAATTGTTACGTGTGTGTGCACACATCATAGCTTCTTCATAGCGCTTCCTGACTTCCCAGGTCTAATGGTGCATGCTGAACTCATTTGCAAGCTTCCCATTTTGCAGTCATCAGGTTTAGAAATACACTCTGTCAAAAAAATAAAAGCTGAGGTTCAAATGACTCCAGACTATACCAATTTAAGAAAAACATTAAATATTTCCAGGCTTATAATAAAATTAAGATAAGTGCCAAAATCAATCACTGCTAAAAAACGTAACTCAAATCCTGCCTCAGTTGCCAAGATAGTATTACAGATCTAATCAGAAATTTCCACTTCTGTCTTGAAGCCAGGAAAATCAGCCCTCTTTCACCTGTGGTAATCCATATTGTTCTCAGAGTTTCTCTACTGCCATTACACAGGAGGGAACTGTTCAGATGGAGTGGGTTGATTCTGGCTCCTTTAACTACGTTTCAGAGAACAAAAATTCAAAAGCTGCAAGAAAAGATTTTTTAAAATACTAAATAAGGTGCTGATTGTGAAAGTCTCTAAATTAGAAGAATGTCTTACACAACGAAAAGATGCAGAAGAAATCTATAATGAACAAAAAAAGTAATTTAAGATTGTTCCCCAAGGAAAATAACCCAAAGCATATCTCCCCAAAGCAGTGAAGAAATTCGCAGAAACAAAGACTAACTTGCCATTTTTTTGTTCAAAAATGTCACTCCTATTCATGCACTATAGACATACAATCAGAATACTTTACTTTGTGAGTCATTCTGAAAAATAAAAAAAGTGCTTGATACAGGATCTGAAGGTATCAGTACAGTTTTAATTTCTAATGTCTGAACTCTTTTGGTTTTTTAATTTTAAATGAAAATTCTGAACACCTTTCATAATATCTAACACCTCTACAACACTTTTCACCATTAAGTCTCAAAAAGCTTTATAAAGATTGGAAACATTATCCCCATTTTACAGAAAGAGAAACAAGCATAGAGGGCTGATTTGCCCAGACCAGCAAGCAGATCAGGAGCAGATAGAGCTACAATCCATCCTCCCGTGTGTTCTAGTCCTGAGGAAACTAGCATTCCCTTTAATTGCATTTTTATTTCCTTTTAGAGAGCACATAGGAATATCTGGAAATTTAGTAGCAATTTTTAAAAGTGCTTTTGGGGAAAAGGAAGATTTTAGTCACTCATTATGCGACTAAATTAATGCACATAGAAAAACATTTATGAATACAAAACATGGCATATACTTCACTTTCCAGGCTATTTAATACTTGCTCTGAAACTTCGAATCAAATCAAATCCCTCATGTCAGTATTGTTTACAATTTATTTCAACTTCAGTTGATGAGACAACACGGAGGTTCTCTTTGGTTCGTAAGTGGCTATACTCTGCTGATGTCAGCTTTGACAATACTCGATCAGGTCTTTTGTAGATCTCTGCCAAATTCTGCTCCTGATAATTTCTGAATATTGATACCTATCAAACTCAGCTCTGAAAAGAAGCTAGAGTCAGTTCCAGTGCATGTTTTGAGACATCTTTAGCACCTACGCTGAACAATAATTTCAGAGCTTTTCTTTATCATCCTAATTCTATCTCAACCTTAATTCAATAACTTAACAACATCCATTGATTATTTTGCTACAGAGTCACTTTCCATATATTCAGATATGCAGGCATTACTATATACATTTAGCTACAAAATCAATTTCACAAACATTTTTAGGCTCGGAACATAAACTCCCCTGCAAATTAGAGACAACTTCGGGCATCTTGATGAGACTGAAGCAGGAGATATTCATCAGGCAAGTTAATATCGCTGGCCTCTAATTGACCCTCCTAGTTTCCTTTGAGTCAGAGAGAGAGTGAAACGAAACATGCTCCCTGAAACTCTCCCAGCTCAAGTGCTGACACATTCCAGATATGGGAAATAGTTAATCTGCATATTAGTCTCTGGGGTAATAGTAGATATTTAACGCTGCACACCAGAAGAAAACAAAAACATTTTACTAGATAAAGCTGGTGGGAAAGCTGGAGTAGGTAGACGAGGTATAATTATACTCACAGGAATTTGGCCAGAACACTGGATCAAATTCATCTAACAGCCATGTTAAAACCTGAAACAGTGGAGGATGGTTTAGTTTTCTGTCCTACCTAAAAGACAGCACGTTGTCTTTATGCGTAATAATATACCAGCTGTGTCACAGTGACTTGCACGTGAGTTTGAAGTGTGTATTATGTGTATTAGTGCATACCTACCAATATTTGAAACCAGAGCCTCGGTAGAATCTACTTAACACACATTTGCATAAATATACATCAATTTGCATAAGATTATATAAACACATGGTCAATTCCTCCCTGACACCCACTCCGTGCGTTTAGTGCTCGCTCGCACCGCGCAGCCCATCCCTCTCCGGCGGATTTCTCCTCGCTCCTCGGCTTCCCACCCGCATGCTCGCTCCCCAGCACCGCTCACCTGTACCTCGTCATCTCACGTTTATTCATCCCTGCGCTCGGCAGGCTGTGCGGGCCCAGCTGATGGGGGGTTTCTCCCCTCAGCCGCAGGGAGGAACATTAGGGCTTTGCCAGGGGAGCTGCACGGGCCGGGAGAGGAGCTGCTCGGCACCCCAGCCCCAGCTCATGAGGGGCGATCGGTGGCTTCCCAAAAGCTGCACCCCACCTCCACCACCCGCGACGGCACCGGCGCCGCTTGCAGTAGCGCTGCGGGGCTCCTTGCGCGGCGGCAAGGGGCGAGCCAGGAGCGGGCCGCCCGCACCCCGTCCCCTCACCAAGCTGCCACGGATCCCCGTTTCCGGCCCCCGGCCCGACCCGCACCCCCCGCCAGCTCACCGAGGGCCATCTCCCGGCTCTTCCCCTGCCTCCACGCCTGGCTACCGGCTCCGGGCCTCGCAGCGAGTGCCTGGGGAGCCGGGTGGGTGCCTCCAGCGCCAGGGACCCTGGAGAAGGAAGAGGGGGAGCCCCGGGGCCGTGAGGGGAGCGGCCCCTCCAGGAGGCGGGAAAGGCGCGGGGCCGTGAGGGGAGCGGCCCCTTAGAGAGAGCCCCGAGGCCGTGAGGGGAGCGGGCATCAGGTACTGCGCAGGAGAGCGGCCGAGTTTGAACCGCCTGGGAAAAGGACAGAGGGGACGGGGACAACTGCGATACACGGGGAGCCGCCGGGCTCGGCGAGAGTCTTGTGGCAGCGCAGGGGTAAGAGGGGCCGGGACAGAAGGAGGGAGCGCGGCTGGAGGTGGGCTCTGGAGGGGCAGTCCTGCGTCCTCCTCACGCAGGCTGGGGAGTCTTGGTCAAGGGTTTTGAAGGGAGAAGGGGCAGCGTTCTCCCTGAGGGGACAAACGGGACCAGGCTTCCCCTCGTGAGGGTTAGCATTATCTGCTCCTCCCATGGAAATGGGAGAATAATCACACTAGACTGTATGGTGAGGCTTCCCCATTAGGCCTGTAGAAAAGTCAGCTGCTCTGTCAGCCCTCTCCTGTCCTAGAGTGTCCCTGTAGCTCAGGCAGCCAAGGCCACGCTCTGTTTTGTCCTGCTGGAGCGTTTGGGTCTGACCCGTGCCTGGTGGCACAGGCGGGAGCTTGAGGGAGGCCTTGTCATGCACCAGGAGCTCAGGTCCAGCGCCTGTCCGTGAGCGGTGCTTCTGGTTGGAACACGGGCAGTGAGAAGGCCCAGCACTCTGCTCCTGAGAAAGCTGTTCTGGAGGTCAGCAGGTGGGGAATACCAGGACCAGGATGAAAATGAATGAGGTAGGCTGTGGTCAGCAGGACACAGATCGTTCTGAGCAAAATGATATTTAGGGTTACATTGGTATCACTAGGGTTGCTACACTGAGACGGCAAAGTAGTTCGGGGTTTGTGCCAGTGTGATTATGGTAAAAGTCTCTTAAAAACAATGGTCTTGTGGTTAAGGCATTGGACAGCGGCTCAGAAGACTGTGGCTACAATCCCCTTATCCCTGGTTGGCACGCTAGATAAACTGGAGCAAGGCTATTCGTTTCTCTGTCTCACTCACACATCCGCAAAACTTTTACAGTGCCAATTACATCAGGGATATCATTTACTCTGTAAATGAACAGCATCTAGCACAGTGATGGTTTGACAGTCTGCATAGGTTTCCAAAGCTAAACATTTTTAAGGAGAATAAGTCACTTGACCAAACAAGTCTTTATGTAAATAATGGTCTTGTTTAACTGTGAATGTTTATCACATAAGAGACAAAGGAGAGAAAATGGAAAAAATACTAATATAGAGAGATTCTTTAAATTGAAGGATTCCCAAAACCTTTTACTAGGGAGCAGGAGATGTTTAAAGGGCACTGTTGAGTAATATTAATAATAGTTTCAATACTCGTTTGTAGAAGTCTCTCATGACCCTGCAAATGATTTCTCTCTGTACTGATTTTGTCCTTTTCTCATTCACTGAGCAATGATTATTTCCCATGCTTTTAAACGAAGCTGAAATTAGCTTAGTTATTTTTGTTTAACAACGACAACCTCAATGCATGTTGTGCTTTTATCCTGCAAAAAGAGCTTTGTTTGTTCCCAGGCATTGGAGATGATGTCAGCAAAGCTCCCGGAAGAGCAACTGCTGTTAGTTAATAGCTGGCTGCTTCACAACCAGCAAAAGCAGAAATGAAACCAAGGTATTTTTGTAGGCCCCACAGACTGTAATCTGTGCTTACATTCCCTGGCATAACTTTTTTCATCACAATACAGTAGCATGAAGTAGCCATGAAGCAATTAATATATAACTGCTACATGTTAAGATGGCCTTCCGAATTTCAGTTATTCTTCTATTCCGTAACAGTAAGAGTAATGTGCAGTCAGTTTCTACGTCTTGCATTTAGGGATGCAACTTATGAATAAAATGTATGAGGTTGAAATATCTGGAAGTATAAGCCCATTTATACAATCTGGCAAGAGTTTGCACACGGGGTTGATTTTTGTCACTTCACAGAAGAGCAAGGAGCTGTGTATTTTTTTGTTTTGTTGGGAGCATCATTCATCCATCTAGAACATTATCCATCTAACACATGCATCCTGTTCACACTAAAATCAGTAAGACAGACCCTGAGAAATAAGGGCAGATGATGAATATAGTGAAGATAGAGGAAAATGTCTTCCTTAATTCCTGCTGGCAGCAGTTCATTGTGTCATGCAGAGTGCTAAGGTCTAATTGCATAGAGATGGCCAGCCCTCATACAGGAGTTTATCTCTTTTGGCAGGCTAGTAACTAGGAGAATGGTGACTCTGCAACCCTGCAGTCTCATGAGCCAAAGGGTTAATTTTTATTCGTGCTGTGGTTTCTCAGACTCTCTCCTTTGATGGAATCCGTATTCAGATTCTCCAGCAGTGAAGAAGAGGGCAGGTTTTTCCCTTCCAGGCTTTCATTATGTTGCAGTTTTCATGATTTTCCAGGGCTGCTGGGTTCATGAAAATTAATGCAATTCTGCCAGACTGTTTCCTTCGCTTCTGATGTGCCCTGATGCATTATGAAACCATTCAAGGGACTGAAATTTCCCTTCCACTGAGTTCAAACCAACAGGGCTTGATTTGTGCTGATTCTGAAGATGACTTTGACTCTGGTATTGTACTAAGTAACCAAGTGAATAAATCGGAGCAGCCTTGTATGCTTGGGACCCTTACCTCCAATGCTTCTTCCCATTTGATGGTATCAGCTCACTTTGCTGTGAAACATTACATCTACTCAACAGATAGATTTTGCAAATGCCCGTTCTGTAGAATTTGCAAAACATTTTTTGTCCTTTCTCTTCTTAATTCCTGGGCAAGGAGAGGGAAACAGACAGTGGACAGGAAATGTTTAGCAGCCTGGAATTTTCAAAGGCAAAGAGAGACTGATGCAACTGATGCAGTGATAACTGAATACTTTCTTCTCTGATGTATATTTTGCAGTGATGTGATGGCATATTAGCTGATGGTAAGCTGATTTTTAGCTAGGGGAATTTCCACTCTGGGCTTCTGTTTACTCTAGTGGGTTATTGATTGCTATAAAGTAATTCTGTATTTCAGAGAAAATCTTCTGACAGCCACTCTTAGTTTGGATTTCTTGATTGTCATGCCTGTGTCTCTTGGCAGAAAAGGTAAACCTTGAAAAAGAAAAGTTCATTTTGAATGTAAAAACATGAAAAATCAGGTCTGATCTTCATCATGTGCACTAGAGAGGAAGAAAGGTTTCACTGCTGTCAGGTAAACCCATGTGAGGAGATATTCATCCTGAGTGTAAAGATGATTGGGAGCTGTAAGCTATGCTCAAAATGAACCAATATGTACGTATTGGCATGCCACATCCTGGAAGGCCAAATGAGTATGATGGTAAGTTTGGTGGTGTTTTTTTTTTCCAATCTGTGGTGTGAATATATAGGTCCTGTACAGAGTCTTTTCCCTACCATTTGACAGTGACGATGCATAGATGTAACCAAGCAGTCTTCAACCAGACAGCAGTCAAAATGGGGGCACAATGCAGGCTTTTCACTGAAGACTTCTATTTTAACAAATAAGAAATGCTGTGATTCCGTGCCTGCATTGCTCGTTATCTATGCTGTCTAAATTTGAACTAGCTGAAGGATGCCAGTATGTGCTGCAATCATATTCCTGATTGTGCTATAGACATACCTGTAGAGAGGAACCAGCTCAAGAGTCTCCCAACCTCATCATTCACATGGCAACATCAGGTGGAGGAAGGGCTCTTCCAAGGAGCTTTCCTCTGCCTTGCTTTTCTGCATAATTGGATTTCTATCTAGTGGTTCACCTGCAAAAAAAAGCCAAGGGGCATCTTACCTCACTTCCCCTCTTCCATTCTCTCCTAAACTTTTGCTGAAAGGATAGATAGATATTCCAGTGAGTAACTGCTTATAACACATAGGTAAAGGTTACACTTTGGATCTTACTGGATAAGGAACCTCTTCAGTTCTCTGCTCATTTCTTAGTGGTTTCCTCAACAGCCCCAGAACATCCTTGTGATTTTTCAAGAATGTAAACGAGCCAATTCCTGTCTCTTCAGGTATTTCCAAGTAGGAGTCAGGCAAGCACCACCTATTCCAATGATTATATGCCTATTGTACTGTGATCCCCTTCTCCTTTCCACTGGGACACCTCATATAGTTTAGCGGTGTGTGAATAGCAGGGTGCTTATGACATGCTGACATCTACTTACATCTTGCCACTGAAAATCCTGGTTCTACAGAGAAAATTGCTGTAATTTCAGGTATAAAGGCATGAAAATTCTTGGTGTCAATACTGTACTGTCTCTATAATGGTGTCTGACGCTTTTTCTGGAGGAGTGGGGTAAAAATGTGTAAGTAGGAAGTTGGAGGGGTTACTTCGTGGTTGAGTAAGTACCCATTGGGTAAACTGCAGATAAAACATCTAGAACATTAGCTGCATGCACAAATAAAAGTATCTCAGTACAGCAGGCAGAAAATGACTGGCTGGATAAAACTGCAATTGTAATGGATAGCCTCAGCCTTCTCTCTGTTGTGGGACAAAGAGGCTGTGTCACAGTGGCTGCTGTAACGATGAGCTATGCCTCCATCAGCTGCTCTGATGAATCTACTGAAGAACATTGCCCTGCCATTAGACAGCACCCTGAGCACCACCAGCAAGCTGCAGTTGCCTGTTGTTCTGACTCAGTGATGCAACACTGGCATCCTGGTATGTTAGCACAACATCTTGATGGCAAAATCTGAACTTGAATGAAAAAGCCCTTCAGCAGCATCCCTTCCTTCCTCTTCCTCACTGTTCCTGCACTGTCATTTCTTCACAAGGCTCACTGCTTCATACGTTTTACTTTCTTTGTAGCCTGAAAGTATGAATAGGGAGCCATCAAAGAAATGGCGTAAGGACTCATTCATTTATAAACTTTTTTTTTGTTATTGTTAATTGGATTGCTCATAGCCAGTGGGCTTTTAATCTGCTTAACTGCCCCCACCGCAGGAGAATGAGAGGAAAGGAGAAAGTATTTTAAATGTTACAAATCACACAGAGATGCAGAATGATTTATAATCAATAAAACAAACAATTATCCTGTCATTACCCAATACGCTGTCATGATGGCTTCAAGCACTGGCAAGGAAAATATAAATAATAATAACATGCATAAAAAGGCAAAAATCAGAAGCCTCATCAGTGCCTGTAAAATCCACAGCCCAGTAAAATGGGGCTCCAAGCTTACAGCATGTCTGAAGTAACAGGCAGAAGTCACCTGCAATTATTTAATATTGGTTTTACTTAGGTTCTAACAGCACCTTTAGGTCTAAGCTGAGATCAGGGCTCGCAGTACACTCACCGCTGTGCAGACTGAGAGACAATTCCTGCTCTGGAGTGTTTCAACTGAAGTAGAAGCAACAACAGACAGCATTCTTCCAGGCACTAGATTTTCCTCACTATGGGAGGCACTCATGATTGAGGACTACAGTTAGCATCTGTTTCCACTGAATGCGTAACCTCAGGCTGAGTTTTCCCTGTTTTTTGGCTCAGAAAAGAGAATCCATGGATGCCTGTTGGACTTGAAGTGCATGTACCAAATTTAAATTGGTGGCAAACCTTTCACTGGTTTCAAATAGTGCAGATCTAATTCGCTATTTTATAGACACTGCTTGAACCAACACACCCAAAATAGAAAAGCAAAGAGCTCTTTTAATACAAGCATCACCGAAAAAGCGGGAATTGCCAAGTGACGACACTGTCCCATGGCAAGCTCTCCCTAGTCCCTGGCATTGTAGTGCTTCTGCCTCTTCCCCTGCCCTTACCTCCTGCTTCAGTGAAGACCTGCCCCACCTGCAGATGCCCTAACAACTGACAAAATGAAAGATTCCCAGTGGGATAAAGTGCCTCAATGAGAAGTTTAGTGGGGCACTGAGGTGGAGTTACAACCAATAGTCGCAGCACCAGTCCTTACACCTGCAGTTAGGAAGCAGCTATACCAGTGACTGTATCATCCCACCTTACAGCACCAGGATGGATTCAGTCTCTACAAATCCATTGCTAATGCCCCAGGGTCCAACGAGATAGCATGCACCTGCCATGTTGGCAAACAAGCCCGATGCATCCTTTTAGTAAACGTTCACCGCCACTGGACATCTCTCATGGTAAAATAGATGTTTTTGTACCAACAAACAGCCTGCGTGCATCCTGAATGTTCCCCTGGTTTCCGTGGAAATCTGCCAGCCCAGCGGTGGGTCTGGGAGACCAGCAGGGAAAAAGTTAATGCAATTGAATGCAGAGAAGAAAAAGCATTGAACTTTTCAGTGGTATTTTTGTTTCATTTTTTTAAATGCAAGTGCTTAAAACGATATATTTATAACAGCTGGAGGAGTTTTATAGCACTGTAAAATGCAGAGTTTTACAGACTTATAACCTGGTGTGTGAGGGGTGTGGGGGGATGTTGCTATGGAACAAAAATAATGATGTCACATTATTAGTGCTTTTGCCTTCAATGTACCTGGCTGCTGGAAAATTACAGTGTTTGCAATAGACATTACAAAGATAAACACCCAAAATTTGGAGCAAGAACCACATGGTAACTTGTTAAAAAATTAAGCCCACCCACAGGAGCCATTTCTTTGTTCTTGCATCTCCCACAGTAGAGGAATAGAAATGGCTTGATGCTCATGATCAGCCCTGTGTTCACACAGGATGTGTTTCAAGCTTCAGTTACTTTCTTTTCATGCAGCCCGTCTTAAGGAAGTAGGTGGGCCTAGTCTTGAATCCACTGTGCAGACAGGGCTCCTTGCTTCTACATGGTCTTTTACAAACACATCTTACTTGGGCACTGCTTCCTCCTCCTGTCAGAGGAGAGGGATCTGGCAAGGAGTCTCTTGAAGGGAGAAGGGGAGTGAGAATAGCATATTTGGGTGACGTCTGTCCCCACGCTGTCATCAGACTGGGATTAGCCCTGTGGGGGGAAGTTTCTCTGTCATCATTGTTAGATTTACTTTGAGATTTCCTGGATATCCTGGTTGGGATCAGGGCTACCACTCTACATAATAAATGTAATCACATCTCCGTTGTGAGGAGCAAGAAAGGGCTAGGACAGTTCATACATGTGAAATTCTTTTAAGTAATACTTTTGCTTACAAATATGAGCTGACTTTCACAGAGCTGTTGTCAGCATTGCTCCACTGCGCTCTCGAGTACATCTGTATCAAGGGGATCTCATTTAGCTGTGCACAGCTCTACGGAAATGTACAGGGACATTGTGCTGCTGAAGCGATCTTGCTTTCTTAATACAATGCTGTGCCTCAACTCCTGAGCCTATGGCTGGGTCCAGCAGAGCTTATTGGGCTGTTCTCAGTCCATGTGGCAATTCTGGACCCAGGCTGGGTTGCTTATAAATGGTAAGATATTCTGCATTTATAATACATGTTTCTGCAATTCAGAGAAACATTTCATGGCTGATGTAGAGTTGTCAACAATAAGTGGAAGCCTCAGCCCCTGGGAGCTTACACTTTAAATAGAAAGCAAGGGCAAAGGAATGATTATTCATCCTCAATTTGCAGATGAGTAGCTGGTATATGCAGAAACTAAATATCTCACCTAAGGTCATGCAGCAAACCTGTGAATGAGCTGAGAACTGAACTCAGGCCTCCGTTGTCCCAGCCTAGTATTGTCTTTCTTCTATTTGCCACTCACAGCTTGTTCTTTTGCTTTCTTGATATAACTACCTAGTTCTAGGTTCAAAGCTGTCAGTGACTGAGATCCTCCTTATATTTTAAGTTATGTTATGGGAAGGGCAAAATGCAACTGAGAAGCCTAGCAGCAACCATTTATTCACTATACAGGCAATGATGACACCAATGGCTCTTTGGCAGGGTTTTAACTGCTGCCAGCTGAAATCCATGGAAGTCTATTTATTGATTTAATCAGATGCTTAGTAAAGCTTTTATTGGGCTGTCTAATGTGCTTGACCTAGAACACATCCATGTAGGACAGAATATATGAGCACTTGTGTTGTTTAACATACTTTAACGATACTTCATTTGTCAGGACAGTTTTGGTGTTTCATTTAACAGAGGGAGAACTGAGGTGCAGAGAGGCTAGATGACTTGTCCTACTTGGACACAAAACGTCAGTGGTAGAGAAGAGAGTTGGATCTGGCACTCTGAAGTCCCAGGCTTGTACCTTCAGCAGCCATTGTCCTCCCCAGCCTGCCTGTCTGCCTCTTCTAACAGTTCCACTTCACTGGGGAATCGCTCAGAGACAGCAGAGTGGGTAGTTATCTAAAGATGGACAGAGGGACAACCTGCAAATGTGGATGCTTGGATATATTCTATGGGATGTTTATAACCTAGCCCAACCTAGAGAGTCCATTTTTCTGGCATCTTGCTGCAATGCTATCTTCACTAGTATCAAGGTTTTGTACAGGTACATAGGTTCTGTGGAGGAAGGCAGGCACTGGTTTTGTGTCCTGAGAATGGGCTAGCCCCTCTTACATGCCTGGCAGTTCCTCAGTGTGCATGTTCTGTAATTCATCATTTCCTTTGGTTGCTGAAGAGATGTCAGTTTTTATGAACTGTATGTGTAGGGTGATATACGAATATGATGCATTTGACACATTACTGCATAATTTTGCCTTTTGTGTAGTGTAGGTGTGACTTGTCATATATGTTATGTGGTAATTTTCCCATGACACCGATTGTGACATCTTGAGAATAGTTACCAAGGGCTGGGAAGAGCTTAAAGGGTAATCAAGTCCAAGACTGGGCCAGAAGTGTCCCCCATTGGGAGTGAGAACGAAAAACTAAGCTGGGAGTCTTTCAAAGTGAAGGAGACATTCTGAAAAACCCATCCCAACCACTACATTTTGTGCTGGACATTTCAATACCATAAAACAGCTTGCAAGTATATATCTCTACTCTCTTGGGCACTTCAAAGCTATGAAGCTACTGTATACCATGAGTTGCGGAGGGGCAGCACAAATAACGATCTCACCTGCTGTTGCAGAAGCACGGAGTCCAGGCTGTACAGCACCTTTGACACACAGTGTATCCGTCAGTTTTATCCAATAGAGGTGTTGTATCCTAACCTAGTGATGGTATTTGTTCCTAGGTGGTACGATCATAGCACAGTTCCCATTCTCCTTTCTCTTTTTGGCATTCTGAAGTAATTGATAGTTTGTTGGCAGAGGTCTCATGATTAGATTCCTGTGCAGGTTATTTTCAGAGGCAACATGTCGATGTTGATTACTAGTGCTGTTTGTAGTGATTGTATCCCTTTCAACTGTAAATCCCAGATAACCTGGAAAGTGGGAAAGGTTTGGGAAAGGTTTGGGCTGGAGCATACCAAGACTGAGGGGAAGGAAGTGCAATATGGGGTAATCGGGGGTGATAATGTAGGATTAGTCATATGCCAGAGTGATTCTGTATTGTACTGAATAGAAGACAGATCTGATCTGTAGAGGGTGATCTATTACTGGATAGATGTCTTACAGCTAAGAGATAAGTCATCTGTAATCATTCTTAGAGCAGTGTATACATGGGTATGCTGCGAATATTTGTACCTGTCTACTTAGATTCACACTTTGATTTTGATCTGGTGGCTCATTTCTTCCTCTTTCTAATCCTAAACTGTTGTGTCTTACTACTACTACGTACTGCTAAACAGATGTCATGCTCCACCACAGAGTGAGACTTGTAGCAGTTCTAGGTAAAGTCATTCTTGCATGCATATTGTTCCTAAAAAAATCTGCAAAACCGTTGTGGTCTAAAAGCAAAGGTATAACTGCTGTTGTTTTTCTTTGTTTTTAGAACTTCCCAAGCATCATTACTAATTGCATACAGCACATTGACAATTCGTGAAAAGGCAGCTCTCAGATGCCATACTGTAAGGAGAAAGAACTGGAGACCATCTACCATCACAAAGCGAAAAATAAATGTACCTTGACCTGTGCTCCAGAGAAGTCAGCAAGAATTGCATAAGACCTTTGGACTTTCCATATGAATTGAGTCAAGTTCGCTAAAAGAAGTAATACATTTGAATGTAACAGCTCAGCTCCCTCCATCTGACTGTATTTCAGGTCACTAGCTCTGTGGGACTGTCTCCAAACATGACCTCCAAAAAGGTGCTTTTCTAATATTTTGTCTTTTCCACCATCTTTTTGGTCTCAAAAGAATTCCAAAGAAGGGGAGCAGAAGCCAGGATCTAAAAAAGTGCTCTTTGTGCAAGTATGGACTAAACCCACAGGGACAAGATTCTAATGTGGTTTGGCAAGGTAAATCAGAATGAAATCCCTTGCTGTAAAAGGAGTCAGACTAAATTACGCCCCTAGAGCTAAGTCCAAATGGAACCAGCAGAGATTTTCTTCTAGCAGCAGGCAATGAGCACAGGATGATAATGCCGAGCAACAAGCCTGTTCTGGACACCTTATGAATGTACCTGGAGAAGAGTCAAGATACAAATCTCTGTGCTTTCATTCTGGTTCCTTTCCTAGAAGGAAGCTGAGGAAAAGCAAGTAAAATGACAACTTAGAACAAGTAAAACAGAGCTGTAGCAGCTGGAGGATCCCACTGCCTCCTGAGATCTGAGAGTTATTCCTTGCAATTCAATTAAGAAGGCTTTGGGCTAAGTCTATTGGCAGTGAACTCGATTCTGATCCAAGCTCAGGCAGCTACCTGTCACATGGCCTTGGCCATGACAATATATCTCACTGTGCCTTGGCTTATCCAGATAGAAAATGTGGATTACACTGCCAAAGTGAGAAAGGCGTGGAATAGCCTCCACTCAGTTCATTAGTGTTTCTAAGACATCAGCAGAGATGGAATAAAAGGGTAAAGTGTAACTCCCTAAGTGCATAGGTCTATTGAAATAAATGGGAGTGCTGCCATGGATGATACAGAATCAGAGGTTTAGGGGCCAACATATTTTGGCAAACTGTAATACTAAGAGGGGGCGCTTTTTTTGTTTGTTTTTTCTGTGTGATAATTTCTTGGACCTATCCCTGAAGCTTTGTCACAAGATGAAACACTGCTTTATAATGCACAGCTGGAAATACCTTATCCCCTTATAGATTCCTTCTATTGCCTGATATTTCCTACAGCATCATGCACTATACTGTATAGTAAATCTCTCCTCCATCAGATGGACAGATACAAAACAGAAAATGATTTATTATTCTCTCCTATTATGCCTGTTTTCATAGAAACTAATTATTCTGCATTGTTGTATTAGATACTTTAAGAAAGATTACATTTTCTTACTTTTGCCTGAAAAAAAAATTAAATCCATCAGTTTTCCTAAACACATTAGAGTAAAGACAGAATTTCTGGTTCTAATTATTAATCAGTCGGATTTGAGGACACAGAATATTTGACTTAAGCTCAATATATGCACGAACAATGTCCCAATATCACATTTTGTATTGAAACAATTTTTCACTTTATTAAAGTCTTTAGGAGAGGAACCCAAGCTGCAGCTCTCACTCAAGGTCGTGGGAGCTTAATGCAGTCTTGTCGGTATAACAAAGCTTAAACGTTATCTTCAATTTTACAGACACTACAGGCATCTTCTTCCCTCCCCTCCAAACCCCACGTTATGTCTTAGCGTTGTAGGGATGAGATAAGGGAGCGGGAAGCTATCCGTCATGCCTGGAGCCAGGGTGGGAATACTTCTCTAGAAAGAAGAGAGACCAGGGACATGGGGCAGAGTTAAGGTGGGTCCTAGAAGTATTAATAGAACTTTTCCTGATAATTTTATACACTTCATTCTTGAATTCAGCCACGATTTAGCAAAAAACACGTGCGTGCTTCGCCTAAATCATCATACTACATGCACGGGAATAGGCAAAGTGAAGCATGGGTCTAAATATATTCCTGAATCTGCTCTGCTGGCGAGTACAAGCAGGGTTACCGTAACCATCTCACCACAGCCTAATGGAGCACAGGAAAGCTATCAGGGTGTGAGCTAGCACCTATGCATTGATGGAGGCTGATGGAGCCATCCCACTGGGATTCTGCTCATGGGATCGGGAAGCTTGGCATAGCATCTTGGCTAGAAGCGTGCAGCACTTAGCACTTCCAGTTAGATTTCTCCTTCATGCAATAGCAATGCATTAGGTTTGTTGTTGCCTTTTGCTGTGCAAGCAGCTCTTGTACTGAGGAAAGGGGAAAAGAACGGCTGAATTTTATCTTTGTTTTAGCTCAAACTGCCTTGCAGTCTTCCTGTTTGTTTGTTTATTTTTTAAGAGTAAGATTTTCATTAGCAGTGTAAGAGTTGGAAGAGATGGTGATTTCAGGAAAATTAGAAATAATTTAAACATTTTCCGCTCTGTATTCTGGACTGTGGTTCTGCAGGAGGGCCAAGGATACTTGACTTGCAGAGACAGGTCAGACGCAGGCCTTAATCTAAGCCAGGATGAATTCTAGCTATTCCAGTTTAGTAGTAGATGATAGATATTTTAAAATATCTGTCCCTCCCCAAATAGTTTTTATGGTGTTATCCCAGGAAAGGGACTTTCAACAGAACTCAGTGAAGAAGTAGACCAGAGAAGAGACGATCTGCTCTTGGCTTGCCTTTGGGGCTTAGCTGCACTGTCAAAAGGAGTTAACAGGGCTTGTGTCATTGCCGTAGCATTCCCCGGGGACCCAAGGATGTGAGTCAGCCCTTCCATAGGCTTGGAACAATGCTCTATTTAACACATACCTTTTCCTGAAGATGAACTCCTTTTCAGCCACTCCACTGAAGTTAGGAAGAATCTTATCTCTTAGGTCTCATATTCTAATTAACCATGCTGTGTTTGTGAACATCACTTGTGCACACAATTATGGTATAGTCAGTAACAGCGCAAGGTAGGTGCATGATTTGCAGGCACCTGCATCAAATATTTGAATAAACTCACGATAATGTCACATCAAGTTTCCGTAAAAATTTACTGCACGCACAGTCATGGAAGTATTTTGTGAAGCTGGTCTCTCAGTGTCCCATGAGTGGCGGTACAAAGATCTTGTCTTCTGTCTGAGGTACAAAGAGGCTTGTAATTCACTGTTATGCTCATGTTCAGAACCACATTTGCTTCTATAATAACTGAAAAAAAAAAAACCAACCCACAACCCCATGTCTCTTCAGGCTCCCCCCGCAAAAGCCCACTGTCAACATAAAACGCTGGGCATCAAGATTAATGGCAGAGTAATGCACATAGGATGTCGTTTCCATTTTAATTCTAATCAGCATTTAGCATGGCAAGTGTCACTTCAATGCAGCCTATGGAAGCTGACACTTTGTCACGGCTGTCAGTGCAAGGGATTGTGGGTAACAGTCCAAAAGCAGGGGCCTTGCTCTGTTATTTTCTTCTGGTAAAATATCACATTGCAGCAAATTAACTTTCATTTCATTGTCACGTGCTCTTCTCTAGCTGCTTTCTTAGCACTGCTGACTCTGCAAGCTTGAGTACGTGCTGGTGGTTGGAGGGGGGTGGTTTCAGCCTCCTTCCGCTTGCCAACGGCCCTGAAACGTGTCACGGGCATGCCGTAGAAGGGAACAGAAAAAGCAAGGGTAGAACTGAGAAATGTTTACTACCTCTCCATCTCCAAATTTGTGCAAAATATTTTGCTGTTTCTTTTTTTCTTTCTTCAGCATTTCGGTGACTCAGAAATACGCTGTGAAACAGCTAGACTCTGGCCTTTTCTCTTTCTCACTGGGGCTCAGGAGGCTAAACCTATCTGAGTGTTATTTCTCTAAAACGCTGCACTGAACAAATGTCAGGTTGCACACATTGTGTGTGTCACTCATTTGGCCTCCTCATAATGCTGCCACCATCGAATCCGCATCTCCTGCACTTGCAGCACACCTCCTTTTCGTATCTCCCGCCCTGCGGCAGGTCTGTGACTTGCCAAGCAGTTGAAGTTCTTCAAGGAAGTCTCAGAGCAGAAGAGAGGACAGGGTGTTGTGCTGTTTTGGGGGTGTGCGGCCTAAGGGGGCACTGCTATTCCAGGAATTCTGCTGAAGATCCCGCATCGCAGCTGAGACTTGAGTGAAGACTTTTCCCCAGCATCATTTTTCTGGATCCTCCTATCCTTTAACATTCAGGACTTTCTTTATTCTTGTAAATACAAGCAACTGCAGGAGAGATGTTTGTATCTCCAATTTTTCTTCCTTTCTGCAAGTTCCCAGTTTTGACTAACTGTTCTTTTTAAAAGAATAAATAGCCCGTGGGAACATGGGGACTGGAAACCAGGATCACATTGCAGTGAAATATGCATGTGTAGCTTATATACACTTCCTTGAAAATCCTTTTCTTGACTGCTGTTCTTCAGGCAGATAATGATTTTGTCTGTAGATGTCACCCCTAGAATATCCACAGGTTGTATTCTTGAATGAAATATCAGAATAATCCCATGGTCTCATTTGGCTCTGCGAAGTACTTGACCTTTGTCTGTCATTTCATGCTTTGGATAGTCCTTCTCAAAGTGGAAAGGGAGAGGGAGCCACTGGTCTCTAGGCAGGATTGCCAGGATGGTGGAAGGCTCCACAAGGACTTTTCTTCTGTAGTCATTTAGGACATTTTGTCATATTTACACTGGGACTGCTACAGCAAAATCGTCACCCCTAGGGCTTGCTCCATTCTCCATCAGGAGCCTGACCCAGCAGGACTACGTCACCGCTGACGGCTGTGATGAGTTCCTGCTATGACGTACACTGCTGGCTGTTGGCAGCGTTCCTCTCACCACGTGTCCCATGCAAGTCCTGTGGTTCTCATGGGCTCAGGAAGGGGACAGGGACGTCAAATGCTGTGTTGGTGTGTGGACAGAACTCACAAAATTAGTCCTTTTTTGTTATTTTTTATTCCAGGGTAGGCAGCCTAATCTTTCTGGTTAAAAAAAAAAAAAAAGAAGAAGAATTGCAGCAGAATCCTCTCCTGGCCACAAAGCAGCATATCCAAGAGATTATATTTTCCACTTTGTCATCGCTGTTGTGAAAAGCTTATCAAGTGGATGTTTGCACCACCCTTAGATTACAAGCAGTGTGTTCTAATGGGTGGAACTTGGACTTAGGAGGCTTGAATTTTAACTCCATCACTGCTACTGAGTTGCTATGTGCCCTTGCAAAAAGCATTGTGTGGCTGTTTCTCTTCCATTATTCAACTGTTAAGGTTATGCCTTTCTAGAGAAAAGCCCGGTCTTTCCATAGATACAAAATCCGGTACAGTGGAGCTGCCCCACTCTCCATTAAGAACTGCTAAGCGACTCTACACGTGCCCATTCTTTCCAGATATTGCAGCTACCTTCTGGCCTCCGGGAGGTTGTCCCAGGCCCGAGGGCAGTCAGCAAGGAAGTTTTCCTGAAGGCTGTGACAGAACTGTGATGCTAGATTACGATCAGACAGCTTTAAGTGGTTACCTCCCCTGGCTTTCTTCCCTTCTCTGACACTGCTGCCTCCAAGGCACGGATGCTTGATGTGCTTGTGAATCAGCTCCTGAAACCACTGCAGTCTTCAGCCTAAGTGTTAAGGTCGAATGACTGCAGTCAGGTGAGGATGATAACCATTACAGGAATCTGATTTAAATTTGTCCTTTGATGAATGAAGGAAGAGTTCCCAGAATGAATGTGTACCATATAGCAAAAAATGTAATTTTTTTTAACATTGCATACTGCCTCTAGTACTGCCATTCCTCAAAGCCTTAGTGGCCAGATCCAGTAGAATTACATCATTGTTGCTCTACTGGCACAAAATAAATATCAGCAAGCTTAGACATCACAAAATCTTAAAATAAGAACACAAGTTCACAACGTGAGCTGAACAACCCACTTCCCTGCCACTTCTCAGTCCAGAACTGCCTTGTTATTAAGACCAGATTGGAGAGATCACTTCCTTTAGACAGATCTCCTGCTCCCTTTAGCGTGAATGAGGCTTTGCCAAAGCAACCTCTGGTTTCTGTGGCTTGCTTAGATGGCTGGTGCATCAGTGTCAGATGGTATAAAAATAAACTGTGCCTTTAAGTCTTTATGTAGAGACCTAATGGAAAGATACAGAGATGAGTTTAAAGCTGAAGATGGAGTCTTTTATATATGAGCTTTCAGACATATTCCTGTTTTTCTTGACAAGGATAGAAAAGCACCGTCAAAAGCTTCTAAGAAATATTTCTACAGCACACATCTATCTGTCTGTCTTCTCCCTTTCTTTTAATCCCTTTCTCCCTATACATGGTTGTCTACTATGTGTAGACTCATTGCTCTCATGATTTATATCGCTACTTGACATCTTCAACAGAAGTGCAGGCTTGCAGCATGCATGGCTTGAGAGGTGTTTTAGAAAGATGGAATTTGAAAGCAAGGCTGGAGCAGAGGCTTCCACTTTTGCAGCTCTCCCTGAGCTCCCTGTCTTTCTTATATTTAAATATTGGGCTGGTGAGAGTTTTGAACAGAGCAAATACTACAGGGACAAGTTTCTGTTATTGCCCAGTGCCACCCTACAGCTGGGGGGATGCATAGGGGAGATTGAAGGGAGCTAGGTCTTCATGGCTGAGGTGTTCGTTGGCATCTCTGCTGAGGCTGCCATTGAGCCGTGCTGGTTTGGCTGGGACTATTCCGAGTTTTGACGTACTTCACTAGAAGACTGCTGCTGTGCCAGTGTCGCAGACCTGCACGTTAGAGTCCTCTCCTCAGCTCTCTGCTTGGCCGCTTCTCTCCCCAGAGACTCCTGTATTTCTCTCTGTAAATAGGAACAGTTCTGTCTGCATACTGGGGGTCAAGAAAGAATACAATGAAAACCTGACAGAAGGGCAGCTGGAAAAGAGAGGTGCAACCTGAAGGGAAGAGCGGAGCTTGTTTCCAGAAAGAAGCACAGATCCCTCTCCAGGGATGGTGCTGGGGAAAAGGAAGGGCTGTAGGAAGATGTAAGGAGTGGATAGGGAAGGGCTAGAACCACAGAGGTGGATGGGTAATGCAAAACATGGAGATTCCCAGAAAAGTACAAGAGGTATAGCAGTGGCTGAAACACTGTTAATAGGCAGGAGGCAGTAGGCGAGCCTGTGCTCACTTACATCGTAGAGATTAGAAGAAACATGCACAGCTTGCTCTTCCCCCTTACCGGCAATGCTGGAGAAGCAAAACAACGTTGCTTCCCCACAACAGGAAAGGAACTGAGGCAACAGCCTCATCACTACAAGACAATTGGTATAAAACATTCCCCAGTTAGTACCATTCTAAAGAATCTGCAGAAGATATTTGTCTTCTGTTTTACAGCAATCTCTTCAGCTCTTGCTGATCCCTACGGAAGAAAAAAAATAGCTCTAAAAACAAAAACAAAAAATAACCCCCAGCAGACATCACAGGACTGGGATCAAGAGATAACAGCAGAGAATTCCTATCCTGCATGCAGGTTAATTAAATGACACAGATAACCTTGTGCATGCCCAGGGAAAGTGTGTTTTCTTTCTGAAATCATATCAATCATTTAATTATCCCACTTCTCACGCTGCCATTATCTCGAGCTAAAGGCTGCACAATTATTTCTTGATTTAATTTTTTAAACTCACCTTTTTTCTTTCAAAGTCTGAGTTATCACTCAGTTAAACACACTCCTATGGCTACACGTAGGCACTCTAGCCCACATCTGACCTCCGAGGTTATTTTCTCAAAGTTCTTGCAGTCCATTTCTCATCACGGTGTATGCTAACAACTTCTTAGTGGCGTATGCAGCAAATTAATTGGTATTTGTCACGCATGGTAAAGTAAGATGCTCAAAGTCATAGAGTAGGCCAGTGTCAGAGGAGGGGTTCATTCCCAAGCTAATGATCTCTTCCCACAGCCTGCTTCTGTCTCACCTTGTTGGCTTCAAGAAACAAAGATGATCTTTAGGAGAGAATGACAGAAGGCTTTGAATGCACTCAGTATCTGTATAAAGTAAGTTTAATTAGTACCTCAGATCAAAAGGAGAAAAAATTCTCATCTTCTCTGGCGGTAAATATGCTGTGAACGCATTGGTACAGGTGTACCACAAACAACACACCACAGAGTTTGGCCATAGCTGACTGACTTTGATCAAAATAAAATGACTTCTCGAACACTTGAGGGTGTTGCAGGGAAGAACCGGGTTTGCATCATCTATGTGATGCTGGACTGAAAAACAAGGGAAGCTTCAGGGCAGGACTGAATGAAATCAGCTGAACTCCATCGGCTCACAGGACATTTTGGTGATGTGGCAGGTGGAACTGTGAGTGTGTGAAATACGTTGGCAAAGCTGGATGGGAGCCTGGGGGTCTGCAGGACAGGACTGTCTACAGCTTTCTGCTCTATGAGCTATTTTGCCAGGCTACTACTTCCTAAGTCCCAAACCTTGCATGAACCACCAAGCTTGCAAACCTGCAATGAATGCCAGAGCCCGCTCGCCACTCCTCACCCCACGGTTGTATTCCAGGGCAAGGGGTGTCTGGGCAGCATGGGCAGCATGTCTCCCAAGATTTTCAGTGCCAAAGGTATATATTACTTTTGCAATACCAAAAGCAGGATGATGTGGGGGCAAAGAAAGAGTGTGGAGAGGAGCTGGAGCGATGGAGAGAACTTCCTGTGAATTAGGAAGAAATTCTTACTGGTTTTGACTGCAATTTGTGCCTTGACAGCCTGCATCCCTTGCCAGCTGTTTTTCCTGCGCTGAGTGCTCTGCTTGCTCTTGTTCACATTGCATTCTCCAGGACTGTATTATTTTTTTTCTTAACCAAAGAGCTGCCAGCTGGTGTTGTTGATCACACCCCCAGCAGCAGGCACAAAGGCCAGCACACACTTTACACAAGCTCTTTCTCTTTCCCATTCTATTCCAGCACTAATAAAAACATTGTCATTTTAAACAAGCAGCTGGGAGTGTCACTAATTTCAGTCTTTTCATTAAGGTGGTTTGGCACAGCTTCTTCCATACGGCTCTTGCCCCAGAGCTATGGCTGGGTAGGGGCTGGCCAGAGTCCAGCCCTGCTCCACACGCCGGGTGCCAAACCCTCAGTCTGCAGCGGTTTGCAACTCTGACCTATCCACGCTGAAGAAGCATCCGGCGTCAGCTGTGTGCTCCCTTCCTTCAGCCCCCCAGAGCCTCCCCACACGATCCTCTGCTGAGGATTGTCCCCAGCCACTGTGGACATTCAGCTGAGCTTCTGAGCCCTTCCTCCCTCCAGTGGCAGTCACTGCTGTCCCTCCACTAAGGGTCCAAGTCCTTAACCTACCCACTCTTTCCCGTGCAGAGTTAGTCAACAGCAGTCACCCCATTCCAGCAACCTAACCTGCCTGGCAAGCTGAATTTTGAAAAAGAAGAAATACAACAGAAAATGATTATGTGCCTTTTGGGATGTTTATGGAGAATTACTCCTAAGCTTAAGGAACGTGGAGGAGCTTGCTTGTAAATATAGTGAATGAGCGGTGGACTCTGGCACTGTGGACTAACCAGAGGGGAAAATCTGACTGTCAGAAGTGATGGAGAGATAGTAACCTGCAAGGAAAAATCAGGGAATACGGGTCTAGATTCATCCTACCTAACATTAGGCACTTACCTAAGGTGCTTCATCTAGAAATGTGATTGCCCTAGTTTCCTTGTAAGGTCCATGGAGAGCAAGAGGCTATCAAGGATCTGCTTTATACTCTGGAGGTGTTTCTTTCTCCACGTACTGTAGAGGGAGCCTAGCATGATGAGGTTTCTGTTTCAGATGCCAAATTTAAGTAGCTGAAGTTGGATGTGATGAATCTGGGCTTTGGAAATCTGGCACTGTAAGCAGACTCATGGGTATCCTGTATCTGTCTTACAGAAGGCATCTTATTTTCATACACTACCTATGGCTAGTATGAAGGAGTTGAGTGTGTGACTGGTGCTAGGAGTGGACAACAGTGACCTCGTGAAGCGCTGATGTCTAAATATCCAAAGTAAACACACCTACCACTGAGTCTTTCAAGATACAAAATTAACCTGAGTCACTTGACTTCTCCTCTCTCTGATGGATATCCTTTCCCTACCCTTTCCATTTCCATTATATCTATATCAGCATGCATGAGAGAGGGGAAGTGTAAATAGAGTCAGGGCACATGATAAAGAGCAGGGTAATACATTTTTTATTCCCACCAGTTAGGGATGACAGCATTGCATATTTACTCTCACTGAGTTGTGGATGTTTGCTTCGAACAAATGTAAATCAGCAGTGTGGTACTGCACCATCCATCACTCAGTATTTTCAGACCGTTCCAGAGTTGCTGAGGTCGTACCTGAAGTCACTGATGTTATTAATAGGGGTGGCAGTGATAACAAGATGCTTTGTGCCTTATTTCCCAGTGGGGTTCTGTCCTGCACAGCATCTGTATTTTTCCAGTCTTGACTTGTCTTTTCGCCTCTCTAGTGTTTGTGACAGCCTTCGTTGTAAACATCTTAAGAGAAGCGATGATCATTTTCACCACCTGTACTTGGAGCTGCCCACTTCGTCTTTCAGCCTTCCTAAGGGTCCTAGTGGCCCGTCACGTCCTCTCGAATGGCTCCGAACAAGCAGAGCAGCACACATGGCTAACCTTCAGCAATACAGGAGAGGAAGGCCAGCATCTGAAGATCTCTTGTCATACAGTGTGCTGGGCACTGCTGCGTAATAGCAGGAGGTGGGAGGGGAAAAAGGAACGAGAAAGCAGATGATTGATTTAGAGACATGACTGTCTGCTGTCAGAAGCCTGTCACCACAGAGCAGGGACAGGGGGATGAAAGCAGCCTTTCGGACCACTCAGTCACCTTCTTTCTCTCTTTCTTTTCATTCCTGCCACTTGGAGGGCAGGGGCAGTAGGGTGCGTGGCCGTGCAGTCAGCCTCTCATGGGATTCACAGCTAGTTGCACTTCAGCAGGAGGAAAGGAGGTGGAATGTCTCCATATTTGCTTGCATTTTAAAACACACTAGAAAAACCCCACCCTAGACAATTACCGGTCTCTCCACCTATTCTCCCACTCTCCTTTGTTCCTGCACAGAACTTGTCAGCCTTCCATCCCTAAGAGAGACGAGCTGCAGGCAGGGAGGAGGGGTGAGGGAAGGCTGGGGGCTGGAGCCATTTAAGCTGTCACCAACTCTATCAGTGCATTTAAATCGCTGACACAGAATTACAATGCCACATATTGCAGTTCAAAAACAACCAGTCCCCGAATTCCCATCAGTGTAGCGTCCTTCCTCCAAGATAATGCGTTTTCTAACTTTATAGTATATTGGTATACAAAGAGCAGGGCAGACTCGTGGTCTGGGTACTGTAGCAAGGATCTGTACATGGAACTTTTTTTCTGCTGCTGGGTAAATCAAATTCAAACAGCACAAGTCATTTATGCTCTCCTCTTTCTTTCTATTTAAATGGTTACTGCTGGTAAGCACCATAATAGTTAAGGATCTGTCAGCAATTCCAATACAAAGAAGAGCAATCACATCTTTAAGCAGACTCCCAGTGATGGGCTATAGACTATCAAAGTTAAATAGATTCTTAAAATCCTAGCCGTTAGGGCTGGGAAATCTTTCAGCACTAATAGTGCATGACTGTTCCCAGCAGTGAAGCCATCATGATAAGTGATTTAGCCAGCGCTTCTCATCATGCCCTTGTGGCCACCCCGTTCAGGTCAGGTATCCCGTAACCTGTCTGTGTCAGCTTTAGAACTTGTGCCCTCAAGGCACCTTCCGTCGGGGGAGATGCCCCTGCTCTTTCAGGGACCTATGGTCCTGGGGGTTTGTGCTGAGTCTGGTCTGTCTGCCTCAAGACTCAGTATATCAGTTTTTGCCCTGCCAGTGCTCTGGCTTTGTCTGTGATCACAGTGGCTGACCCTCAGAGAAGGTAAGGGACTGTGGTTAGTGCCGGCTAGTAGAGGTCTCCTTTAACCGTGATTTATGGAGTAATTGCCTGTGTGCAGCACATGGATACACTGTTGGCCATGCCTTTGTTCCCGTTCAGTTCCTCTTGAACGCACTACATGCTAACCATTATCCTCTCTCCCTGGGTTGCCCTTCTCAGAGACACATTCTTCCATTCCCTGAGAGTCACATTAAAGCCAGTGGCTCTGATTTTTTTGCATCGTCTGGGCTGCACCCTGTCTGGATTCTCTGCAATTTATTTACATCTCCCTTGTGTTACCTAACGTGACTTCTGCATGGGCTTGATACTGGTTTTTCTCTAACTGTCCATAGCAAATGGCTAGGGAATAACACAGTAAACAGGGAATGTGCGGAGTGACCTTTCTCTTGGTATGTTCTCCCAATTCTCTGAAGTTCATGGTGAACGGACTTCTTGAGACAGAGTTTGGGATGGGAACAGTTAGACTGGGGAAAGTATCTTGCACATCTTCATTGGCTGACAGCCACTTCCAAGGTGGGACAGAGATTTTTTTTTTCCTGGTAATCATTTCATGAGATGCTGTAGGAGGACAGTGTGTTCCGATATGTAGAACTGTTTTCTCTATAAATTCCTGTGAGAATATAAAAAGGAAAATGCAAGGAGACGCTTGATTTTAGGTTGTATCCTATTTGGCTACAAAAGGGAGACAAAGTGGATAGACTTTCTCTTCTCAGTGGGACACTGATAAAAAAGCATGGCATTTCCCTTCTAGTTTTGGAGAATTGCAAATGAAGATTCAAAGACTTTGGTTTCATTGGGAAAAAAATGTTTGCATCAAGAGAGTCCAGAATATGTGAACAGAAACTCCATCCAGATACGGTAGGACCTCATTTTGACACAAGTTGACTTGGTAAATGAGTGGAGAAAAAGAAGATATTCAAGTTGTTTCAGCTTGTCTTTCTGATTCCTTTTCTGAGGACTACTGCCACCATGGCGTAGCTGGCTGAAAGGAACATGTGAGCATCGCGCTGCAGCCTCGGTGCGAAGTCCAGCAGTTTTGCCTAAGAGCAGCCTAAAGTGTACAGAGCTGTTAGCTTTGCTCTGAAATAGGCTAAGCAGCTCCCACAACTCATTCCACCAGTTCTGCTACAACTCTCTCCTCCCTTGGCGGAGGGACGGTGACGAGCAGCTTGAAAGGAGAAGCCTTTCACGCTACTCCAGCCATTTGCTGGGTGAATACGTGTCTTGGTGTAACCTGGCAGGCAGCTCAGCACCACGTAGCCGTTTGCTGTCTCCCCACCCCACAAGCAGGATGTGGGAGAGAATCAAAAAAAAAAAGGTAAAACTGATGGGTTGAGATAAAGACAGTTTAACAGGACAGAAAAGGAAGGGAAAATAATGATAATGATAATAATAATAATAATAATATTATATATATATACACAAAGCAACTGATGCACAATGCAATTGTGCAACTCTATCCCAGCCAAAACCAGGACAACACGTGTAAGCCCTCACACATCAAGCAAACCACCCTAATGCTGTGCCCTGATGTTGTTCCATTTGGTCTCATCCTTTAAAAGACTCACATCATTAGTACTCTCCACTCCACAACTGGTGGAATAACTGTTGCTGCAGCAGCAGATTAAATGTCTTTGTCCTTGTGGAAAGTAAAGAATTGGACTGCTTCCTACTCTTTTCCCCTATACTCCTTTATTTCTGGCTGCTTTGCTTATTTCTTTTTACTTGACACTTGACACTTTCTTGTCATTTTCATTTAGGGAAGGTAATTGTCCTCCAACAAAGCCATTAGAAGCAGGGAAAGACAGAGTTTAAGAGAGAACAATTCAGAACGGAATGTGTCACTGCCATGATATACCCAGAGTCCTTTCACCAAAACTGAAAGCTCAACCCTCTCACCCTCTGCAGCAGCACCGAGACCCAGTTAGTAATGGCCTCGCACGCATACCTGTGTGGTTTAGGGATGTTCAACACATGAGCCTGAAGTTATGTGTTCTGTTCATCTAGGTCTTAGGGCAGATTCCTCTGGCTTCCTCTCACTTCCACCGAAGGTCACAGTGCTTATCTTTTATTTGACTCCTGCAAAATCACCTCAAATAAAGTACATCTAACCTTATTTCTCTGCTTTTGTTTTCTTTAAGGCAGAGGTGATACGTGGCACTGATCTCCTGAGCGTGGCAATGCAGCAGGAAGTACACTTGATATTACCACTCTGCTGGGCATAATGATTCCTCAGCAGACTATGAGGCGTGAATTTAGTCATCTCACATCAGTTCCTAGCAAGGCAGGGCCTCGGTGAGAGTCATCACATGGCTGGTCTTTTTCACAGAACGGTGCTGGAAATGGCCTCACACACCTAGAGGTATCCTTTCTGAGCACAAATGACATGCAGAAATGCAGCATGGGCTCTGCTGCGCCCAGCTGGGGAATCTTCATTTCTCATGGTGCCTTTCCCAAGGGGTGGGTAGACTTTAAGTGGTCACGTCCTTCTGAGCAAAGACAGGCATAGATTTTCCTCGTTCTATACACCTTTAAAATACTAAGCTGCACGTGTTTGTGGGAACAGGTATTCACTGTTCCTTAAGCAGGATTGTAATTCTTCTGTAGAGCACGAGAGCCATGATTAGGAAGCCAGGATTGCTCTGCTCACAGGAATCCTGCCATTGTCTTTGATTGCATGGTATTAACTGTAAATTATACCCTTTTGGAGACCGCATGTAAAAATAAAATAAAAAAAATTGTCAAAAGACAGAGAAAATATTGATTCCAGAGGTAGCGGAAACTATGGCTTGGTTAAATTAGAACCTGAAAAAATAATAACAAATGAGCATTTGTGAGGGTGAAATAGGGACTAGGAGAAGAGGGCTGTGATTCTCCTCATAGGCTTATGCAAATTTCAAGTAGCCCCATTGCAGGCAACGAAATGTCACCAGTTTGAGTAAGAATCTGGCTCAAGGTCTCAAGGAGGAGACACAGGGCATAGATTATTACAGGATTATTATTAAGGTGCTGGTGAACTGGAATCCTGTTTAATTAAAAGCACAATATATAAATAAAAATTGAAAGAAGCTAAAGCCTGAGACTGCTGTTAGGACCTCTCAGATTTCTTACGCCATTTCTACGTACTAGTGACACAAGTTTCCATGTCAGCTTGTTCTCAGGAGTCAGCTCTGTCTATTGTTCTACACTGATGACAGATACCATCACAATCAGTCAGCTCACAATTTAACTGGTAAACTGGAATTGCAACTGGACTTCGTCTCACTACAGTCTCTGGAGGCCTCCCTGCGGAAGCTTTGGAGGTGCAAAATGGTGGTAGAATTATAATCACTAAAAATCTTTAATCTTGAGGCTGCTGAAAGCTGAGTATAGATAGCCTGGAGAGATAATGGGCTTGCAGAAAAAGCAAAGCATAGAACAGATGGCTTTTTTTCATGGATTCATAGATTTTAAAGCCAGAAGTATCTATTAGATCACTGATTCTGGCTTGTTGCATGGCATAGGCCAGAGAGTTTCACCCAGAAATTCCTGTTGCAAGCCCATAACTTCTGGCTGAGCTAAAGTGGATATCTTTAGAGCACACATGCTGGGGATGCAATTCAGACCTAACAATTCTATGAATCTGTTTATCTTTACCAGTCACGGGATATATGCCTGGCTGTCCCGGCCTTGCCTGTTAAAGAGGCTAAATGAAGGTCACTGGGCAAAGACTGAAAAGGAAAAGAAAAAAAGCTTAGCAAAGCTTTGAATGAATATTCAGGACAATGACTGCAATTTAATACCTATTGGTGGGCTGTTTCATCTACTGCATGGTGCACTGAATGATCACGATACCCATTCAGTAGGTTTCTGCTCCCTCATCCTTCTGGGAGTCTGGTTTTGTTGGAAGCTCAGCACACAAACACAACCAAAAACCTATCTTACTCTTCCTCTCCCAAACTTTGCTGTTCTTAAGAGTTTGCCTCTAAAATTCCCTCAGTCCCAGATCTCTGACCAAAACAACCAGTTTTCCACTCTTAACAAGTTGTCTGGAAGCCCTTTTCCATCCAGACCAACTCACTTCAGCTCTGTGGTGATTACTCAGAATTGTTATGTGGAGTTCTAGCAGGAGAGCGTTCCTTTCTTCGCTGCAGCATCTGCCACCACTTCAGTCCAAGGCAGACCGGCAATTGCATCCTCTTGCCTTCCTTCCTTGGAAATCCAGGAATAAATCTGTATGTCTGCCACTGTCCTTTGTGCTCCAACCACATATTTATTCTATGAAGATTATTTTCTTTTTACCTTTCTGAGTCCTACTGTCGCAATACAAAGCCCAGATTAGCCATCCTATTATCCTGAATTTTTCCAATCCATGGCTTCTTAGCTGTCTGATTCTTGTTGATATTTCAGGAAAGGGACACTGCAGAGATCATAAGAGGAGGAAAATGCAGTGACTTCTGAGGTGGTATCCAAAGGATTTTAAGAAGATTTGTATGACTTATTACTTATGATTTAAGGAAAAGGATTTCATGACCTAGGATGTCTATATTTTATATGTTGNTTTTGGTGGGGAGAAGTAGGCCAAGGGACCTTTACGGACTTTCTCTCCTCTGTTTCAGTGATGTTCACTCCTTTTCCAGAGCCTACTCACTGGAAAGCATTATATATCGATGGAAGGCAGACTGGGGCTTCCTTTCGCACTTTATCCCAATACTCCTTGAAAAGCACGAGGGTCCCTGTAGAGCAGGAGGAGCAAGGCTGTGAGATTATCTAGTGCCTCTCTGATCCAGGGGATAAAAACCAGGCTGTTATCTCACTCCTTGTCACAGGAATAGAAAACATTTTTTATGTGACAGTTTAGCCAAATCACCTCACTATCAGCAGTTATCTACTGTGTGTTTCTGTTAATAGATATTCTCATGGAAAGGTTATGATAAAAGAGTTGGGAAGGAAGGGAAGGAATTACAGTGGGCGGTGAGAAAGAAGGAAGCACAAGTAACCTGAGCATGACACATTCTTATGAA
This sequence comes from Chauna torquata, assembly GCA_013399475.1. NCBI lineage: Eukaryota > Metazoa > Chordata > Aves > Anseriformes > Anhimidae > Chauna > Chauna torquata. Next base: position 135,836 of record VXAL01018012.1, on the reverse strand, counting down.
GCCTTTTATTTCCTATGTTTAGAGAAAACCGTTCTCAGTTTATGGCTTTTGTTCAATCAGAGAGAAAACGAGCTATAAAAGCAGAGATAGGAAGGAGTTAACCAATTTTCAATTCTGTGTGTTACAATTTGCTTCAGTAATAATAATAAAAAAAGAACAATACAGAGAAACATAATTTTTAAAATGAAGACTACTAAATCAATAGGCACTACATGACTAATCATTTTCTATTTTCTTGGTGGAGGAAGGTAGAGCTGTGATCAGAAATCAAAAGCACAGGTCTCCAGCTTCTCTGCAATTCTGACAAATTCTGCTTTACTGTAATCCACAAGAAAGGAGATTTTCACATAAGCGTAAACTAATGCCAGTAAACAGCATTAGAATCACTGCCCACTAGCATCATCTCATTCTGTGGAAAGATAATGAAATCCAGTTGATGCTATGTGAGTTAACTCCCAAAATACCCACATTTGCTGGCAACTGAGTGTTTCAGCCTGAGACACAGAGGTCAGAGGTTGACTTCATCACTTACACAATCTTCAGTTGTGGCGGGACTTCACATAATAGCTACTTAAGCATGTGTTTGACGTGAAGCATGTGAGTAGTCCTGTCAGCTTCAGTGAGACTGCAGGCTCCATAAGAAATGCAGGTGCTTCAGTGCTTCTTGAACCTGCCATTCCAGTAGTAATTTGGAAAATCCTATTTGTACAAATAGTTCTCAAAGTAGCAAACAAAGGTGAGCAAATACTCTCTCTAGACGTTGAATGTCCCAGAAGCACACAGCATCAGTAGAAGACTGGGAGGAGGCACTCAAGAATGAGACTTTATTGTGCATTGCCATTCCTCAAATTACTTAGAAAATTTCAACCCAGATTTCACAACATCTACCCAGAGCCTTCATAGCCCTCTGGCATTTAACTGCCCCTTTGCTCTTGCTGGGTTTGACAGTAGATGTCCTTGATACTGTACCTTCTTAGAAATAAATGAAAGTGCGCTGGCTAATGGTTGTAGCATTTTTCTGTGCAGTTTCTTACACCCTAAAGGACTCAGCACAGCTTTCATAGTTGAATGCATCCCAGTATCCAGTAGAGTGCAATAGCTGTTTAACGGGACATAACGACGGACCTTTAAGTTTTAACCATTTAACAGTTCTAACATTGCACCCACCCCACTCACAGGGACCGTTTGGTGTACAATGTGCTGCACAGACAGGGGGGCACTATGCACAATTGGCTCTTTGGGTCACTGCTGCTGGTGCCTGGGGAAGGAAGGGATGTGTCCATCAGGGAAATTGTCACGAACTAAAGTGTCCACAGTGCTGAGGACTTTCTGCTCCAGTTCCCACTACTGTTCAGTGTTGGACAAGGTAAATGCCATTCACATCTGGAATCACCGTGCTCCCGGCTGGCTCCACCTGCGCAGCTCCTGTCTTGTTCCACATTCAGGGTTCAGGTTCCCCGGCAATAAGGCAATGGGGATGCTTCTCTCTCTCTTACACCTGGGAGACGTTCTGACCTGCATTTAAAATGCACCACCGTTTGGTAATATGCCTCCAAGTAGACAACCGGAAGAGCACAGAACATTAAGTAATGAGCAATCAGATATCATTTAAATAAACATGTATTTATTGTGTGAGTAGCTACAATTGCTCACATAAAAGATGTACAGAACAAAGGAAACAGATCCGCTTTCAGTAACTAACCTCCTGGAGCAGAAAGTAGCTAATCCATCTGCTTGAGCTGAAGCATTGGCATGAGCTTGGCCTTCCCCACAGAGGGACTGGCTCTGCAGCATGGCGAGCACGCAGAAGCTTTCACTGGAGGGCTCTTCTTCAGAGCCGGTTTTCTGAATGGGCATTTTGAAGACCACGGTGAGGAGGGAACTGCCCTTCCCAGTGAAGCTCAGTGTTGTTGTGGGGCTCACAGATGAGGAACAATTAGAGTCAGTCATTAATAACATGCAGATCTTTTCCCCTGTAGACATTTGAGCATCTTATATGATGTAGGGAGCAGTCTTTGTCCCTGTTATACTGATAAAGAGAATGAGGCAGGGGCCGTAACTTCTCCAAGGGAACAGAACGTGTTATTCTCTGTCCTGCATACCTGTGGCTATGTGAAATGATCGTTTTGTCAGCTTCTGTGCGCTGCAGTTCGCAATCCCCTCTGCTTTGCCAGTAGTTTTTGAAAGGTCCGTAGTATAAAACATATCACTGAAAAGATGATACAGCTTAGTCTCTTTTAAAGAGATTTATTTTTAGCATGGTCCAGTTTACAACATGGTTCCCAAAATGACAACATGCCGAAATGTGGTCCGTGGGACAGGTACAAGTGAGTGGCTCGCAGCATGTGACGTTCTGGTACAAGAACTGCTTAAGCCGTATTCTCTGCCAAAGCCTGTGTAAGAGGAAAACTGCACCCAGCATGTCATGGGTGGGTGACAGCCGTATGAGTGATGTTATCTAAACAGATCAAAACCCACTATTGCTTCTGAACAGTGATGGAGAAATTGACATAAACAAAAGGAATTTTGATTTGACAGGAAGTCCTGGGGTACGTTTTCTAGCACGTACTCAAATACCCACTGAAGGCTACTGGGCAACAGGCAAGAAAAAACAAACTCTGGTTTAGCAAAATTCCTTTTGCTATTGAGCCTGTCTTTTGAAGGTGCCTGCTTCAGTATACAAGTGTTTGTGGGAGATTAGTACTTATTAACTAATAACCTTTGATGATGTTTATTCCCACAGCTGATTTGCTCAGGTGTTTGTCACATAAAAGCAGAAATATGCTTCAGTGGCACAGCTTGTTCATGGTTCAGTCTGCAGAGTTTTGTAATTTCTTGGCAACTAAGTGATGGATTACTATTTTCTGTAAAAATCTCTTTCCTGAAAGGCCTTTCATGCAAGGACTCTGGGGTAATTAGAAAAATAATAACCTTGCAATACCCTCTTGATCTGTTTTTAATGGAATGAAGTGTGGGGAGGGTGGGTGCTTCGTCCATAGTCAAAGAGCAAGTAAGTGGCAGAACCGAAAATAGAGCCCAGGAGTCCTAGTTTCTACTCCTTGCCTCTAACAAGCAGTCAACGTCCACTGCCCACTGGTTTATTGGATGTTCAAAGGCTGTCTTTTTTTTATACAGGGCTGAAAAAAACAACAGTGTGCGAGGAAATCCTGCACTGGCAAAAGCTGGATGAGATTAATTAGCAGACTTACGCTGGGTCCTCAGTTAGTTTTCTGTGAGTCAGTCATGGTTCATTGAGCACACCCCAGTCATACATGAATGTTACCTTTAAAACAGCTTTGTGAAGTATCACCTCCATTTTGAAGACAGGGAAATATAAGCACAGTGCGGATGAAGATACCTGCCCAAATTCACAGAGGGAATCGTGGACACACCTGTGAATTATGCTAACAGGTTTCTTTTTCCTCAGACAAGTTGCCTCTCGGTTAGACTGTGTTGTTTCTAGGATTAAGAATGTGCATCCCTGGCAGGGCATTAAAACCCGAATGGAGTTTCCGGACAGAGAAGTGAGTAGCTTCTAGGATCTCAGCCTTGAATTCAAAAGATTCAAGTTTCTAAAATTATTGTATAAACATAACAAATGCCAGAGGCTGCCAATCTGACCCTAATCTTTTGAGAAGGTAACATTGCCTCTTCACAAGTCAGGGGAGGTGCAGTTGCACTGCAAAATTGTGCTGTCCGTGTGTACATCAGAATATATGAGGATGGAGAGGTAAGATGGTAACAGAAAATGTTGCACCAACACACCTATGTTTCTAGAGAAGCTTGTAAGATTAGAGAGACTCTTCTAGAGAAGATTGCAATAGTTGCTCTTGTAGAAGGGCAAGAAGTTCTGTGCAACCATTTAATTGCCTTTGGCTTAGCTGCAGGGGTTTGCCCTTAAAAAGGGGCTCGGGGGAAATTCTGAGCTCTTGAAAGACAGCACTAGATCTTCATTCTTACCCTTCATTTCTAAATCCTCTAAACCTCTGTTTTTTTTATTTCCTGGGCTATAACTATAAGCTGCCTGAATTGCTGGTTTTCAATCCAATTTCCACTAGTCCTGTCAGAAAATCTGATAGACAAAATACCGTCTTCTCAGTAAGGTTGGCGCCAGGTTGAAAGCAATGAAGACTAAAGTCCTGCCCGTATGCTTTGAGCTGGCATTCCTCAGGTAACGTCACTGCAAGCTTTCCAAACTTCACTGCGCCATACTGTCTCACTCTCCTAGAGGAGTCACCTTTAGGATTCAGTCTTTGTGGTCCATTTGTAGTGACATTCCCTGGTCAGGTCACTATCTGTGGAGAATGAAACCAGAACCTCTGTTTTAAAAACAAAAGACTTCGCTGTAATCAAAGACCAGATAATGTACTAATGGACTCATGTTCTTGTACAGGACCTGACTTCACTGTCTTTCACAGAACATTTTAGGTAAGTTTAGTGGAAAGATCTGTCTGTCAGTAACTGGACTGATACTGTCAGTTCTTTGAATCATAAACCAGGTACCTAATTACAGAGTCATGCTGGTCAGCGTTGATCTTCTACCAAATAGCACAAGACTGTTTATCCCATTCCCATTTCCATGTCATCTATCTCTGATTAGACCAATGTGGGTAACTTTGGTTCTTTTTGGGAGGAAAAACCATGTCTTCACAGACAGCTCAGATGCCATCTGTCAAAGGTAAATGAGTATGTCCACCTTTACATTTGTGAGTGAAATTGTATTCAGGATGTTGGAGAGACGTGTAATGTTACTGGGCAATGAAGTGAAGAGATTGTTATTATACGTCCATGTATGAAGATCCTTTTGGCTGAAATGGGGAGGAGCAAAACTTGTCTAGGCTGAGCAAACATGCTGTCGTATGTCACCATCATGACATGCGGCAGCTCCTATGCATATCCTTGTGTCTGCCTGTTCCAGGTACATGCAGGCATGTGCACAATCACACAAGCATGCATAAACACTGTGATGCATTTAAAACTGGCTGCAAAAAGAGAGAGCTAAAAAAGGCTGATAGAATGGTAACACTATCCAAACTTCCTGCCAGGGTGTGCCGTGGGTGGCAGAATAAATCTGCTTCTTCTTCCCCTCTGGGAACAGCTGCCTGCTGGAGAGAACTAGGCACTGTATTAGCTTTGCATTGCAGTTTATTAGCAGAGGGATTCTGGACAATGATGTTTCTTAATAAACTGATCAAAGCAGTAAAACAACCATTCCAGTGCTGAAAGCGGAGGAGTTGCTGAACAGTTCCTTGTACATGGAGATGTGGCAGAAGAAGAAGCAGCTAAGAGATACAGTTCAGCTGTGGGAGGAAAAAGGACAAGGAGATGCATGCTAGTTGGTTCATGAGGAACATCAGTTGCTCGCAGGAAAAGGAATGTTTTCTGGAAAACAGTTCTTCATTACTTTATATGTTGCAGCTTCAGGGAAGATGGGAAGGACTGCTCTGCTGCTCATTTGCCAAGGTATCTAAGCGTGTGCTTGTTAATATGGGGAAGTTGATAGCATCCCTTTGGTATACTCAGACACTCAGACTAGAGGTGGCAGTTGCATGGACTGCATGCCCAACCAAACCTCGTTTCCTCAGTGTTCACCACTGCCTGGAGCCCTGCAGTTTCCACTTCATAAAACTTTTGGCTGCCTTGGCTATAACAAGGACATCCTCACTCATGTCTAAGTCTGTTCCTATTCTGACTGAGCAGCAGGTCTTGCTTGCAGGTCTTGCTTGCAGGTCTTGATGTGTTGCCTACTATCCAGCTACACATAATGGTCTACTGCATGACAAAATA